>VDFB02105785.1:349399691-349455371 GCA_007258455.2 Sequoia sempervirens
GATATAAGGAGAGGGAAGGGAGATAAAGAGATGTAGAGGAGGGAGGGAGGGAGAGAAAGAGAGAGATGGACATGTAGAGAGGTAGTTCTTGAGTTCAAGGTAGAGAGAGTCAGATAAAGGGATAAAGATAGTGAGAGAGAGTGGTCTAGAGCATAAGAGATGAAAATGAGTGAGATAAAGAGAGAGAAAAATGATACATCTTGTTGATTACTAAAATTTGACCTCTTGATTACTACAATTTGACATGATGATTATTGAAATTTGTCTATCTAAAAATTATAAGATATTTCAAAAAATAGAATTTGCATTATAAGTCCAAGAGATCTTAAACCACTCTCAAACATCTTGAAACTATATACATATTTCATGTGTGTATAGTTTCCCTGACAGAGAAAGAAAAAGACAAAGATAAAGAAAAAATAAGAGTTCACAAAATGCATTCCAAAAATTCATGCCTCACATTTGGTGCTCACCAAATGATGCATTTTATTTGGCTAGTGCCAAATTATGCACTAATTTGGTGAGCACCAAATTTGGCGCCTGCCAAATGAGTTACATTGGGAAATACCAACCCAAGGGGTTGGACGACCATTTCATGCCAAGGATGTGATTTTGTGAAAGTATACCAAAATTTCACACTTTTTTGGTAATGCTAACCATAAGGTTTGCACATCTTTCAATGCAAATTTATAAAAAAATCATGATGATGTTAAAATCTCTCTTACCTATATAACCATGTAATTTTTTTAACGTTTTGATTATGTTAAGGTTTTCATCTATAACTTCTCTTGTTAGTGCTTTCATTTTTTGTCAAAAACCAACATGTGCTAGTTTTGGTGTAAATTTTTACTTGTTCATCAAATTTTGAAATAAATTGCATTTTTATAAACTAGACCCCCATTCTACACATAATGAAAAAAAATATTTTCAATTAGTTTTCAAAATTTTTAGGGGGAGCACACTCAAATTTCAGCTTTTCAGGATGTTTCCACTTCAAAAATTTGTAAATAATCATTATTCATTAAAATATTAGCCAAAAAAACCACGATAAACTACATGGTGTTAGATAATTTCTCACTATTCAGATTTTCGAAATTCTAAAATAAAATTATCTTTTTAGGGAGGCCACAAAGACACTATGCTATTTTTTTGATAAAGAAAGGACCACTTTTGGTGGCCCTCGTTTTTGAAACCCTCAATCTTCATTATTTTCAATAAAAATTAGTAGCTTAGAAGGTAGATTAAAATCACTACAATCTTGTTGTTGTTGCATCTATACTTTTGAGTGTAACTATCTTCATTTTCTCATGAACATCAAACATTGTTGATATAAAAGAAGTGGCAACTTAAGAGCCATTTTTATGTCACAACTTGGTGCACTTACCTGATTAGGGAGCTTAAGATTCAACTTTCTGGCACATTTGATATGAAGGATTTGGGGGCTACAAAATATATCCTTGGGATGGAGATCGATAGAGATCAGGTTCATAGAAAGCTTTGGTTAAGCCAAAGTAAGTATGTTGATACCATTTTATAGAGGTTTAATATGCATGCGTGTAAACTAGTTATTTCCGGTTGGTACTAAGTTGAGTTTAGACATGTGTCCTAATTTTGATGATGATTTTGAAGAGATGTCTAATCTTCCTTATGCTAGTTCCATTGGCAGTTTGATGTATGCAATGGTTTTCACTAGACTAGACTAGCCCAAGTAGTAGGATTTTTGAGTAGGTTTATGTCTAACCTTGGTAGAGAGCATTGGACTTTTGTTAAGAGGGTGTTTAGATATTTGTGTGGTACTTTAGATTACTATTTGGTTTATCATGGTACTAATGATGTGGTTAAGTCATTGGAAAAATATGGTTTTGTTGATGTAGATTGGGTAGGTGACTTGGACAATCAAAGGTTGACTAGTGGCTATGTTTTTAATTTGTTTGGAGGTGCAGTGAGTTGGATGAGTAAGAGGTAGCTCTTACAGTTGTGTTGTCCACCACCAAAGTAGAGTATATGGCTGCTACACATGCCTCTAAGGAGGCAGTTTGGTTACAAAGACTTGGTAATGGTATTGGTTTTGATTGCAAGATAGTGAGAATTGGATGTGATAGTCAAAGTGCCATATGTTTAGCCAAAAATACTATGTATCATGCCCATACTAAACATGTTGATGTTCAGTATCACTTTGTGTGAGAAATGGTTGAGAATGGTAAGGTTCTAATTGAGAAGGTTGACACTTTGGATAATGTTGTAGGTTCTCTCATAAAGCCAGTGACCATGGATAAGTTCTCTTGGTGCAGGAAGGCATGGGCCTTGATCACTAAACTTGATTAAGTTTTATTTGTATCTCATGGTGTAATTGCAATGTATTATGTCAAGTGGGAGAATGTTAGGATAGGTTACATTATAATTTCTATCCTAAGTTGATTTCTGTGTCTCCATGTTCTTTGGAAAGTGTTTTAGGGACACGAGGGGACACAATATTTATTATTTATTTTCCTATGACGAATTATAATTGCATTCAAAGAGGTGTACCTATTATAGTGATAGTGAAAGAGAATTTTGGGAGGATATTCCTTTTGGTCATTCGAATTTGTGAGTGGGGACCACTTTTTTGTTCTTACATGTTATTTGTGTGTTTTGCATGCTCTTGCATGGTTAGGTGCTCAAGTTTTCATGTTGGTGCATGCTATTGCATGAAGCTGTCAGAGCCATCAGAGAGTTATGGAACATTCGGGATTGACCAATTCTTATTGGCTATGGGTTAGGTGTCCATGTGAAGGCCATGTGATTATTTAATATTTTATGCTATATTTATGGGTTGTCCACTAAGGAGGGCATGGATTTTTTTAGGTAGTTTTTCTTATTGTTTTGGGATACCATTTGTGGTATTCTCTCAACCACAAACTTCTATATATTGGAGCCTTGAGATGGTGGTTTATAAGAGTTTTTTTGCAGGTTGTTAAGCGATGAAGTACTACCAAAATATAGATAGAATTTTTATATTGTTGCATATCATTTGAAGATTAATACAAACATTGGATCTCTTTGGGTGTGGAGTTCTTTCCTGCAAGGGTTTTTCCACGTATATCTTGTGTCACTTGTATTTGACAACTTGTGGTGTTGTTTATTTTGCTTTCATTGTTGAATTTTTAATCACATAATATCTTCATGGTAATCTTGAATACACATATTTCAGATTTACAACCACTTTATTAAGTTCATATTGTTGCAAGTTTCAGCTTGATTTCCAATAGTTTTTTGATAGTTGGTGTTGTGATCTCATGACCTTATCACAAGCATTTCCATCACCAATCTTAGCAATTCGATGTGGTTAGAATATTGCTACCTTGATTTCGCCTCCATAAAATAAGCGAAATCAGGGGGCATACATCTACCCTCAAATCTAGTTCTCCTTAGAAGCTAACATATCCTTTTGCAAGTATAAGATAATTTTTGAATATCTAACAAATAATTTTTGTAGGATGCGGTTCCTAATGTTGTGGATTTGCAGATGACTACACTAGGGGATTTATTCTCCTATTCACAAATGATTCATAACATCCATATGAGTATCCTTTTTATACAGTATGATTTAATTTTAGTACTTTAGCTTGCATATACACATAGTGTCATATGGTCGCTAAAGTGGGGGCTAAAAATAACATAAAAAATTGTACTCCCTTGTCGGTGATAGTACAATTTCACACTTATTTTGAACCTATTTTAGTGACCCTTGTATTTATGCATTTTCAACACCTCTTAAATATTCCCTAATCTCCTAAATTATGTATTTCAAGGCCTATTTTATTATTTTTTGACATCTTTCAAGCATTGAACAAACACATCCAATTATTATTTTTCCCGACACTTAATATCTTAGAAAATAGGGCCAGGCCCCATACACCCTAGGGTGTATGGGTCCCTTTATTTTGTCGGGGACCAATTTTGGATATGTGAGTGTTTGTATTTTAACATTCAATATTTAAATTATAAATGTCAGCTATCAAGATCTAATTTTTGGGAAATTAGAGAAATGCCTATAAATACCTAGTCTTTTCACCATTTGAAACTAGAAAACAATAATAGAAGAAGAGATAAGGAAAAGATCATTACATTCCACCACATACATTTGAATTTGCAGGTCTTCAAACTTATTTACACATTTAATCAAGTCTTATGTCATGATTGAAGATTGATGCCAATAGAAGAGTGTGAGTGATGGATTAGTAAAGGTTAACCACACTTGATCCATGACGAATCAAAGTGCAATTTAGCCACTAAACCTCAGTCCTGATAAAATCATTCAATGTAAATTGAAGTGGAAGCCATTAAAAATTAACATGTTAAACTACAAAAACCTTTTTAAATACATGCTCTAATCCATTTAAACTTATTCTATTGGGGGATTGGTGTCATGTTGATGTGGAATGACAACCCTTTCCCAATCCTGTGGATAAATGAGCTTCTTTCACCCATTTTTATTGAAGAAAACTGGTGAAACCGTGATGAGATGTGTATGTAAACATGATTTTAATATAAATGAGCATGATGCAAGATAATTTAATATGATTTTATGCTAAAATGATCTAGATATGCAAAATATAAACTAATCTAAATGGATTCTAAGATAAAATATTCAAACCCTAATTTATAAACAAGCTAAATGGATGCATGGAAGCCATTAATGGAAGCTTAAAGCTAATATGAAACTAAAAATTAACTAAAATATGCTCAATGTGAGTAAAGTATGAGTGATTTCAACAACATGAGTTTTCTCTAAAAAACATGGATCCGTTTGTCTCCAAATAGTGACCTATTTATAGGAGAGCAAATGAGGAATGAAGGGTTGAGATCAAAAAGATTAATCAATTGTCCAAGATGAAGGAGATGAGAGACATGGATCATGGATTCTCATCAGCGGATGAGAATGCAGGATGGGATTTAATCAAGGGTTCACAATTGCTTCAAACAAAAACACTTTTGACTTGCACACACAGGTCAAAGGTGACTTGTTCAAAAGGTTGAAGGTTAAAAATTGCTCAAGAAGCCAAGTGAAAATATCCCTTTTTCAAATGATGGAGGAATAAGAATATTCCTTAGAATATTTCTTTGGGTGAGGAACAAGGTAATTTGCAAATTAAAACAAAGCTTTAATTGTGCAAAAAGGGGATAAGGAATATTCTATGGGAATATTCCTATGCTTAGAGGAAAGGTTAGTTTAATTGCTAATTAAATAAGTTTTAATTGTGTAATTAGGGGAAATTGAAGAATTAAAGTGATATTCATTAAATTAATTGATTTAATGAATGGGGAAAGGGGGAGAATGATATTTAATTAAATAACTTAGGGTTATTTAATTAAATAAGATGACGTAAGAGATTAAATTAAATATTTTGATGTATTTAATTTAATGAGATGAAATGTCAGCGTGAAGGGGGATGAATTAACCTGATTAAATTAATTAGGCCAATAGATGAAAATGATGCAAATAATTAAATAGCTAGGATAATTAAATTAATTGAAGAAAAAAGAGGATGGGTTGAGAATAAATGATGTTAGTAAATCTGTTTCAAATGTATGACATTGCTTAGGACATTTTTTAGTGTCTACATTTTTCCCCTCTTTGAAGCGAGGTACCTGCTACTTTGGTTCAAAGAATAATACTTTGTGGATCAAACTATTGCTTAAATAATATATATATATATATATATTTAATTTTTTAGACGCCCTAGCAGAAGGATAAAGTTAATTCCCTACCCCCTCGAGAAATTGAGCGGAAATGTAATGCCCCCACCATGAGACCTTAAAGGACAAACACTAACACTAAGAACGAAACAATTTTTTTTTTTGGAATTGCATTTAACAAACTATTGCAAATGACACTAGCCTAACCTAAGTCCTCTAAGGTCCGTGACTATGCTACATAGTTTCCCATTATCAGAATTAGCAAAAAATATAAATCATTAAATAAATAAATTCTAACATCAATAAGGAATTACATCTAATCATCTCATTTAATCATGTAATCAATATGCTACATCATAACATTTACTCAAAGAGAGCATTTGAATCAAATCATTTAATTACAATTACAATAACATCTGTTACATAGTTCATTACATAATAGATTCACCATCAATTTACATCATTACATTTGTACATCTCAATATCAATATCTCCTCATATACATGCGAGGAGTGGTGATACATGATACATCAAATTATGATACAATACAAGTACAAGAGTAACAATACACATGAGTTGGTACAAAAGTAGGAGTCTTCAATCTTGGAGAATTCACCACAATCACGAACAAGGAAAGGGAACCCAATGGAGAACAATGCACTTTCCATCTAACCATGTGGAACCCAAAGGTCCACTCCTCGTCCTAGGAGAAAACAAAGGGTCCCACCATCACAATCAAGCAAAAGACAATAGACAACACAAGGCTAACATGACAACCATGAAAAAGTACTGACAATTATACACAATAGTAACATAAATTCTAGAGGCACATAAATATCCAAGGGGAACAAGAGACAAGGGGATACTAGCTTGCCTAAAACTAATTCCTAGAGGAATTACCAGAAGTAGGTTCTAGTGTTGGTTCATTTCCTGCAACAAAGGGATTCTTATTTACCCATGTATTCTTTATTTGATCCCTTATTTCATCCATAGTCACTTTCCCTTTTCCTTTATCATCTTTCTGCATATTTCTGCCTTTGTATACCAAACCTCTTCTATCCATATTCTTGTTTCTACAGAATCTTGTACTGTGACTGTATTTGTTACAATTGAAACACACAATATTTCCTTGTCCAGACCAGTCACTCCATTGATTTCTTCTCGATCTGCATTGGTTAGCAATATGCCCAAATCTTCCACATGTATAACATCTAACATTCCTTCTATTAACAAAGTTGTTTGACACATTTCTACATTCAATTGAATTGTGACCAAACTTATTGCAATTGAAACACTGACAAGAGAATGATGGATCACTAGATTTCATTTTACTTATACATTGAGTAGCCATATGACCAAATTTATTGCAAGCAAAGCAATATTCATTAAACTTTTGAGCATTAGGTTGTCTTAGTGGATGCCTTTTTTCTTGATCCATCATATTCCCATGCCTAAAATTCCTTTATCTAGATCTTGAACTTTCTCCTTTCTCATATCCAAGACCTCGCTTATCGTTTCCATTCTTCTATTCTTGAGTCAGCTCATCAAGCTTAACTGTGCTAATCTTGAACTTCTCCTTGTATTCATTTGCAGTAGTAAGTTCAACCCTGAGGATAATAATATGTTTTTCAAGCTCTTCTTCATTGTTTCTAGATTGCTACAGTTCAATCCCCAACTAAATGAATTCTCCATTAATTTTGTTGCATTCATCAGATCTTTCTTTTATGGACTAGGCAATATTTTTCTCATTCTTCTTTCTTTCTTCAATCTCCTTAGTCAACTTCATCACCATAGATTCCATCTCATGCTTTAGGGTAGCATTGTCTCTAGCAATATTTTCATTTTCTTTAGTTATTTCCTTCAAGGTTTGATTTAGGTGAACATCATCCATGATTTTTCTCTCTTTTTGCTTAATATGATCACAAAGATCCTTTATCTTCTCCCTAAACTTAATAATCTGATCCCTCAACTTCTGAATGAATTTCTCAACATCCTTAAGATTTTCTTTCAATTCTTGGACTTTTTCTTTAGATTGATCAAGATCATCAAGTACCACCAAAAGCTGTTGCTGAAGACTACCAAAGTCCATTACATTCCAAGATCCACCTCAAGCTGTTAAACTTCTTCTAAGGAACTTAGCTCTGATACCAATTGTTGGACTCAAGCAACACTGAGAGGGGGGGTGAATCAATGTTGTGCAATTTTTAACTTTATTAATATGTTCTCTCTAATGCCTAAAACATTCAATCAAAAGAAAGATGCATGAACATAGAACAATAATCCACAACACCATAACACAAGGATTTTTACGTGGAAACCCTATTAGGGGAAAAACCACAGTGGAGGTCAATCTACAATTTGAGTACTCAAAATATAAGTGTTTTACAAAATGGGAATGCACTTGCATTCAAACACACTACCTAGAGCTCACTACTCAAAATTAGGAAGGCTCACTGCCTTACAAAATATTTGGATTACAACAAAAGGTTGAACTAAGAAATTAGCATCTACAAATTCCTGATAACAGTTCTGATTAGGCTCATAGATCATATTTTGGACCTTCTATCTGATTTTGCACTTCGCTCTATTTTGTCTCAATTTGCTTCACAAAATTCTCTACTGCACAAGTGAAATCACTCAACTACTCGTTTGATATTCACAACATACATCAACACATATTGAACACACATATACACACCGAAATGAATTAATCGATCTCTTATTTATATCCGCTATTAAGAATTCAATCGCTATATGTCGGCTTCGATAGAATAGAAAATATTTTCCAACTGTTGGCTCAAATCATGAACAAAATTTAATGTGCAACCACCAAATCCGGCCATAGCATAGTTAGAACCCAAAAAAAATATCCAACACAAAAATACTCCAAACAATTTCACTTTAGACATCCGTAATACCCAACATTCACTTAGTCGGCCTTCATACACTAATGAACAAAAAATCGAATGACTAGATCTCCTAGCTCATACACCATTTGATGCAACAAATAAAAATCAAGAATAAAACATTTCATATACCCAATGACCTTCCCTGAGACCCACAACCAAAACTGATAAAATGGTAATGCAAACCACTTGACAGATTCAACTTCAGCCGGATACCCTATTCTTCACTCTGTCTTCCGATATGATCAAATACTGAAGTGTGGACTGGATCAATGACTTAGATTTCCATCAATGACAACACTAGAATCCATATGCCAACACATGGACCTTAGAGGACTTAGGTTAGGCTAGTGTCACTTGCAATAGTGTGTTAAATGCAATCTCAAAAAAAAATTTCATTCTTAGTGTTAGTGTGTTTTCCTTTAGGGTCTCATGGCGGGGGCGTTACACATGGTATTAGAGCCCAAGTTTGAACAATGGGTGCTCTAGGTATATAAAAAGATCGCATTAAGTTGTGTTAGTTGCTTAGATTTGAAGTTTACATTCTTCCTTGCTGACCTCATTTAACACCCTGAACTTTCCCTTGGTGGTGTTTGTGTAGGATTATGCCTAGAGGTTAGGGTAGAGGTTGAGGGAATGGCATAGGTCATGGTGGTGGCCATAGGGCCAATCACCAAGACTCCCCTCCAAAAATTTCTCGTGATTCAGATCATGAGGAACAACAAGGTTCACAAAACAATCAAGGAGGTGGAGGACAGAATCCAGATCAACCAGGGTTGGAGGACGCACTATTGCATCACTTACTAGAGAAGGTTCTTTCCCATCTTGGTATGAGGTAGGAGGGTGAGCAGTTACTGATTAGAGAGAGAGAGAGGTCTCCCAGGAGGAGAGAGTTAGAAGTTGAGAAGGATGCCATATTAGTTGGTCATATGAGGGACCTTCTTCAAGCACATCCTTCAACATTTGATGGGATTGGTAGTGGATTAGAGGTAGAGATTTGGTTAATTGATTTGAACTGATTTTTCACTATGCATCCATATGGTAGCAATACCAAGGCCAAATGAACTTTTATACATCTCTAAGGTTTCGCTTCCACGTGGTGGTGTCTAGAGCAGCAAAATCTCCATTTGGATATAGATTCAGTATCATGGGAGATGTTCTTAAAGAGATTCAGAGCTCAGTTCTTGTTCGACCATTGGTTGCAATGTTGTGCAGATGAGTTCCATGAGTTGAGAAAGATGGCGATGTTAGTTGAACAGTATGAGCGAAGATTCTATGAGCTTAAGCAATATGCTAGCATTAGAAATGATGAGGGTATGTTAGTACAAAACTTTATCAGGGGCTCTAGACACCACCACGTGGAAGCGAAACCTTAGAGATATTGCTGATTTTGTGTCGATATGTCTAAAGTGTTAGAGAGTGAAGGCATGACACCAGCATCCTGTAGGAATTTTACAGCCTCATTTGGTCCCAGAAAGAAAATGGGACATTATCTCATTAGATTTTATTGTTGGTTTGCATGTTTCTTCCCATTGGCATGATGCCATTATGGTCACTGTAGATAGGTTGAAAAAGGTAACACACTTATCTCTTGTCCATTCCTCATACAATGCTTCATTAGTGGCTAGAGTTCTCATGGAGGACATTGTTAGGTTACATGGTATTCCTTGCTAAATTATTTCAAATAGAGATCCAATGTTTACTTTAGCTCTTTGAACGTCCCTACAACATGCATTGGGGCCTCAATTGAACTTCAATTCAACTTATCATCCAAAGATTGATGGGAAGACCAATAGAGTCAATCATATCCTTGAGGATATGCTTTGGATGTACGCCATGGATCAATAGTCATGTTGGAAGGACTACCTTTATTTGGTGGAGTTTGTATACAATAACAGTTACCATAGCTCTATCGACATGCCTCCTTTTCAGGCATTATATGGTCATCCTTGTTAGAACCTATTGAGTTGGGGTCATTTGGAGGATAGGGTTCTTTTGGGTTTGAAGATGCTTCAAGAGATGGAGCAACAGGTGGTTCACATTAGGGAGCATTTGGTGGCAGCCCAAGACAAATAAAAGAAATATGTCGATGCTCACAGGGTGGACTGTTAGTTCTCAGTTGGTGACCAAGTTTTTTTGCGGGTGCGTCTATGAAAGAGTCTGATCCGTTATGGAAAAGGATCTAAGCTTGCACCACAATTTGTTGGGCCTTTTAAGATCTTGGAGAGGATTGGTCCTGTGGCATACTATCTTGCTTTTCCGCCTAGTCTCTCGCACATTCATCATGTGTTTCACATTTTAGTTCTCAGACCTTATTATCTTGACATATCTCATGTACTTGATTGAAATGCATTATAGGTAGAGGACGAGTGGCTATCTTTGGAGCCTATTGGCATCATACAACACATGGTACTCACACTTAAGGGATGAGACATTAAGCAAGATAGGGTCCAGTGGGATCCAAATGATGAGTCTTCACCTACCTAGGAGGATGCTTCCAGGATGAGAGAGTTATATCCATATCTATTTATAGATTTCCAGGAGTAAGCCTGGCCCTAGGGGGGAGGATGTAGTGCCCCCAGTTTGTTCTTTGTTTTGGACAGTTACTTGGATTTACAACTGGACATTATGATATTTTTTGATGATATTTGGATATTATGACACTTTTGATGCTTTGTTATGATGATATCATGCTTATATTAAGGTTAGCAGATTAGTTTAATGGTTTAAGTGAGTTATTATTGATATGAAGATTGTGTGTTTATTGGATGTATATTCTATCATGATTTGATATTAGTTATTGTGTGTCAATGTATTGGTGAAGGGGAACAGTGTCACATCACTCGCTTGCGAGTGCTCTGTGACTCTACAATTTTCCCTTCACAGTGTGATTGACTGTTTATCTATGCACATTTTCGACTATGTGATTTGCTATAGGCTACAGGTACCAAGCATTGAATCCACCTGAATTGCCAAATTTGAGTGTACCTAAATCCCAATGGAGGTTGTTGATTCAGAGGTAGCATTAGGTCCCTCACATTGAGATAGCATCTCATCAAGGATGAGTGTCTGATGTCACATTCCATCTGTAAGGTCAATTCGAGTTGTGTTGTCATTGTGGTTGTCGTTTTGTTCCCATTTTGTTGTATAGTCTGATTTGGCTTGAGAGTATGTTTCTTGAAGTAATGTTCGTGATTATGCCTTTGTTTGATTATTTCATAAAATAAAGTTCATCAGATTTAAAAGGTTTTAGAATAATTTAATGGAGACTTGACATAATTGAAGAATAAATTAAATAAATATTATTAGAGTAATTATTTAATTTTAATAAATTGAAACGTTAATGAAATATTAATATATATATATATATATATATATAATAAATTGTGACACTAGATAAATAAATTAAAGGAAGGATTAAAGGTATAAATAAATAATTACAAGTGAAGTTTCAATGTGTAATTTAAATAAAGATATCTAACTAATTAACTTATTATGGTGAGGTGGTTAAAATAAGAGGAATAAATTGTGCATTGTGGGAAGAATAAAGGAAAAATAAAATTAATTAGTTTTAGGAAGTGGAATGCAGTTACAAAGGGAATAAATTAATAAGGTAGTGGAAGTTAACTTCAGAGGGGCTTTTGGATTATTTTCTGTGAAATTAACTTGCATTCTATTTCGAAGAGAGTTTCTTGTTCTTGAATTGGTTTTCTCTAGTTCTTGAAAAAATTTCTCTGAAATTTGGAGGTTTTGGATATGGGGTTTTTACAAAGACTGTGGAATTTTGAGTGATTGAAGCTAAAAATTTGTAAAGTGAAGCTTAGTAGAAACCAGAGCTGCAACTTGGGTTTTGAATCTGGCAACAATTTCTAGCTCAGTTGTGCGAATAATTTTGGTTCCATAATTTCTCCTTAATTTAATGTTTGCTCAAAGAATGATTATTGTGTGCTTGAACTGCTTGAAGTAAAATAATTAATATTTGATTAAAACTCAGGGTACTTTACAAATTGTGTGCTTTGTATTTCTTCCCAATTTGAGTGTAATTCTTTCGAGTATCTCAACTGCAATATTTGACAATTTTACATTCTTTATTTGAGATAAACCATTATTTATACTCTACTGTTTTGTACATTTGACTCTCCTCTCTACCTTGTTTCTATATTGGGTTACATTTGAACTCCTATTTCTTTCCCACACTATTTATTTAAAAAAATTACACCAAAATCTTAATTATGTGAGTGTATTTATCCCATTTTGGTAGCCTTAAAGCCTAAACCATTGATATTACTACCACCACAGTGGCCTCCAAACAATGATGTGAGGGTGCCACATTGGCGTTTGAATATCACGACCTATGAAGCCGTTCTTGATGATTTTTAAAATCAATTTTTTTGCCATTTAATGGCTTTCATAGTGGTGAATAAATGGCTTGTTATGGTATAAAAAATATGGTTAAGTTTGTATGCTTATGTTGGTTGTTAACATCTTGATAAATAATTCCAAAGAAATCTACAAACAATGCTATTATTGGCTTCGATATCCTGTCACCACCCAACAACCTTGCATGACTATTAGTAATGGGACTGTATCCCATGATAACTCCAATGAAACACCACTTCATTCTCTTCGTTGGATCAAAAGTAGTCTTAGTTCAAATCTTTAAGTGATGCGTGTCGGCCTCCTACAATGACCTCATAACTGGGCTTCTACAGTCATGATTCAGAGAGTGGACATCTAACCTAAATATCTATCTGATCATCATGGAGGTGCATTTAACTTGTCAACCCAGGGACGTAGACTTGAAATGGGTCAGCATTGTATGTGCAATAGGAATTCCTAAGTAGCCCTTGCTAATCTATAGCGAAGAAACACACGGTACTGAAAGTAAATTGTAGGAAGGAAATAAGGAAAATTCTAAACATCAAACAACATCTATACTAAACTGAAATGCATAACAAAAATAAATATCTAGGTGAACAGGCAGGAAACTACTCCATCTGCTTTGGCTTAAGGAACAAACACATAATTGACTTCCAGTGGCTGTAGGAACAATCAATACCAGATTTTGAATTGAGTACAAAACAAAAAAATAACAACTAAGCTAATTAATCTAAAGAAAGGATTACTCACCAAGTGCCCCCCTTTGGATGAGTATCCACTGAAACTAATATAAACTCAAGTACTTAGATTCAAACTATCATCTCATTCATTGAAAATCATGTAAACAGAGTAACAACATGGCTGTATGAAAAATAGAGAATGCTCAATACATCAATATCATCTTTCAACAATAATCAAGGATTCAAAATTTTCTCACAACTAGCATGAACCCCCCCAGAAGAAGACTCAAATCCAAATTTATTCTACCAACTAAACAAGGCGGTCGACTCTCGCTAGCTGAGAGGATTCCATTTAGGGAAAGCAAGGAAAAGAATGGTAGAGCGGTTATGTTTGTAGGAAATCCAGTCAGACATGCGTGCACAATTGTGGACTCAATGCTATAGTAATGCCCATGATTTCTCAATGCCATAAATACAGTGCAGTTACAATTGACTGTCGTGGGGAATCTACCGCTGTCGTCCTTCAACTGACTCCTTGAGTGGTTCCCTTGCATGATCACCTGTCGGTCTCCTTTCCTGACTTAGCATCCACCAATTGTGTCCTACATGGCAATGTCAGTACGCATAATAATTGCAAATCTAAAATAACCTTAGAGAGCATTCATCAACCACACACAAGATTAATATAGATAATTTGCATAATATGTTAAGGTCATTAAAATACCACAAAGATAGGATAAACCTAATGTCAATGGTTTGAGGGAAACATTATACAAAATATTAACATTTGACAACTAAAGTCCATGATAATGCTAGCAAATGAACTATAAAATATACCAAATATTTAACCAAAAACTAAGCTCATCATCCCCCCCCCCAACCTAATGTCTTGTTGGTCCTCCAACAGGGGAAGGGCTATTCCTTTGTTTAGATAGGGCTCTGAATTTTGCAACAACAAGTTGACCAACATCCATTGCTACAGTACGTGAATCCGGGTCCCAATATAATCCTCCCAACCTGTCGAATTTGTTCCACCTTTTCCTTTCTGTATTAGCATCATACCTGTAGAATCTGTAGTTTGGCACAGGCCACATGAGAATGCGTGGCTGGAAGGTTAGAGGAAGCAAAAATATTCCTTTTTCTCTACCAAGTTGGATGTACCTTCCAATCCTTTTCAATGCTGCAACATAGTTATGAATAGAGTGGGGCTTAGCTTGCTTCAGTTCATCTGTCAAACTATTCCATCATTGAGCTAGACATCCTTTCACAAGTTCCTCTTTTGTTGTTGTTTTAACCTCATACTTAGTATAAATAGCCTCAATCTAGGGCATGATTCTAGTACCATAGCTCGGTCTAAGAAGCATCTTGAGCCACTCTTTGAGGATATCCCTAGGGTTACTCGCCTCATCTCTAATGGATAAGAGGATATTGGAATCCATCCTCCTATAAGCATTGTTTTGTTCCCCACAACTAATTTTATTTTGTGACTAGGAAATAAATGCTCTTAGATGCACATCCCCAATATATAGCAATGGGTTTCACTCATGATCTTGTGTGACTACATAATTGTGTAGATAAAATTCACATAATAGGTTTTTCATTTTAGGGGAAGTGATTCTGTAGGCATTAAAGAATTCAACAAGATTTTCAATGGAAGGATTCAAATCTGAAACAATTTTTGATAACTTGAAAGAGAGATATTCCTCTTTCAAGTGCAAGATATAAAGCCGCGGGGGAGCTTGACATTCCATAATTTGTGGCACTAAGGTCACAATGTTATCTAGTTTTTCCTTCAAAGCAACAATCTCTTCATTTTTCTCCTCAATATTTTCATCCCTCTCTTGAATTTTCTTTTTCAGTTTCTTCTTTTCC
Organism: Sequoia sempervirens; assembly: GCA_007258455.2. Taxonomy (NCBI): domain Eukaryota; kingdom Viridiplantae; phylum Streptophyta; class Pinopsida; order Cupressales; family Cupressaceae; genus Sequoia; species Sequoia sempervirens. The sequence goes on from VDFB02105785.1 coordinate 349,415,209, forward strand.
TATTTCCATTCCCTTTCTCTCCTTTTTATTTCCTTCCATAAATTTAGAATTGTTGTATGAATTGTAAAATTAGGAGGGTTATGGATTCCTACTAATGTGTTTGTCGATGGTTTCTCCTCATACGACACTATCTCCATGACCTCAGGTTGTGCAATTGTCTGTGGCTGCAGGGGTACTACTTTACCCTCTTCCTGCTACAGGATCTCTTGTTTCTGTTCCTAACTTTGTGCTGGCTCTTGATGTGTTTTCTGCTGTGGTTGTAGGAACTCCTGCCCCTGCTTTTGGCCCTACTACAGGAACTCCTTCTTATCTTCAAGTTCCTCATAAGGTCTGCCAACGTCGCTTTTTCTTCATCCTCAAAGATATCTTCTTCCTTCTCTTCAACATGCCCCTGTTCTAGTGGAGCTTCAGTATCCTCTTGTGACATCCCATCGTGCCCCATGCTTTCCTGTGAAGGTGCACAAAAAGATGGATTAGTTGGCTTTGGCCTCCTAGAGGTGCTCATACGTTTTCCCTTGGCTGCAAGATGAATAGGGTTAGATTTTCTTTTTCTAGCACTTGGAACCTCTTTTTTCTATAGGTTGGGTTTGGCCTTTTTCTTCTTCTTTCCTTACTTTAGCTTCTTTCTTTCGTGCCCTAGTTCTGAATAGGGTTTGCAGAGGGACATCGTCATTAGACTCATATGAAGGGCTTGCTTTTTCTGAATGTTCTGCGTTAGAGGGACTAATATCTATGGATTTTTCTGCTACAGGAGGATTTATACTAGAGCCAATACTAGAAATCAAAGCACCAGGGGTGGCTTCGACCATACCTAATCTTCTGCTAGACCCACAAAATTGAGGTATAGCTCTAGGTGCAAAATGTTGAACATTGACAAATTCTTCTTGACGGTAATTTTGATTAACTTGAACAAAATCCTCCCAAGACATTCCAAACACATCATGCAAAGATTTCTTAACTAGAAATTTTATCAAACAATGGTGGGAGACATAATTATCCCTACCTTTCTTAGTCTCAACTGCCATAATGGAGAGGAGATTGTATAAGACATTAGGCACGTTCATTCTCCTTATGTGCCTCAAGTGGCTCTAGAGCTTAAAGTGTATGAAATGCAGATTGGATAATCATCCCTCATAGGTGATATACCTGATAATGTGCACAACTTCCTACTTCCATGGTTCAGGAATAGACATTCTTTTCACGCCCTGCTTGTCAATGCTAATTGGTGGGTTGCCATGCACTGTGAATTCTACTATGGCCGACCTGGCATCCCTAGAGTCAGGGTAAGGTTCACCATCAACAGGTAGCCCTGAAATTTATGCAATTCTCTCTTCAGTCGCCACCACTTCTAATCCCTTTACCATGGCTTTACCTTCCGAAAATGTTTGGGCGAATTCAAGTGCAATGCCCTCGTCAAAGCCATCCAACTTTGTGAAATAATCGAACCAGAGAGAGGGAGAGAGATAGAGGGAGTGAGTGAGAGAGACAAAGAGAGACCTGAGAGAGGGAGAGGGGGTAGGAGTGAGAGACTTGAGAGAGAGAGGGAGGGAGAGGGGATGGGAGGGAGAAACCTAAGATAGAGGGTGGGAGGGAGAGACTTGAGAGAGAGAGAGAGGGAGGGAGAGGTGATGGGAGGGAGAAACCTAAGATAGAGGGAGTGGGAGAGAGGGTGGGAGGGAGATACTTGAGAGAGAGAGGGGGTGGGAGGGTGAGACCTGAGAGAGTAGAAGAGAGAGGGAGTTGGAGATAGAGGGATGTGAGAGATACAAGGAGTGAGAGAGAGAGAGTTGATAGAGGAAAGGGGTGGGAAGGAGAGAGTGCTTGGGGTCGAGGGATGAGAGTGAGAGAAGAGAGAGAGAGAGAGAGAGAGAGAGAGAGAGAGAGAGAGAGAGAGAGAGAGAGAGAGAGAGAGAGAGAGAAGCGGTGGGGATGAGGGAGAGAGGGAGAGAATGGGTGGGAGGGAGCCGAATAGAGAGAGAGAGAGGGACAGGGAGAGAGAGGGAGAGGTGGTGGGAGGGAGAGGGAGAGAGGGAGATGGAGAGAGATATAGGGAGTGAGAGAGGAAGTGGGAGAGAGATAGAGGGGGTTACTATGAAAGGGAAAGGGGGTAGGAGGGGGATACTTGACAAAGAGAGAGAGGGGGGGTGGGAGGGAGAGACATAAGAGAGAGGGAGTGAGACAAAGTCAAAGAGAGATAGAGGGAGTGGGAGAGAGAGAGAGAGAGAGAGAGAGAGAGAGAGAGAGGTGTGTGTGTTTATGTGAGAGTGAGAAGCTGGGAGGGGAGATACGAGGAGAGTGAGAGAGGAGAGACAGAGGTGAGAGAGAGAGGGAATGGGAGAGAGATAGATGGAGTGAGTGAGAGACCTAAGAGAGGGAGAGGGGGTAGGAGGGAGAGACTTGAGAGGGAGAGGGGGTAGGAGGGAGAGACTTGAGAGAGAGAGAAATAATGACCTAAGAGAGGGAGATGGAGTGAGAGAGACAAAAAGACTAGAGGGGGAGAGAGAGGGAGAGTGAGATATATTTAACTAGGTAGGGTGGGAGGGACCAAGAATTGAGAGAGGGAATTGAAGTGAGAGAGAGTAGTCTGTAGCATGGGAGGGAGTGCGACTAGAGAGAGAGAGAGAGAGTTCAGAGGGATAGAGAGTTATCTAGTTAGGGTAGCGAGGTAGAGATCATATGAAAGGTAAAACCTTAACTTTGTGCACTCTCAACATTATCAGAGTGGTTGACCAAAGAGAGGGGAAAGTTACATTTTATTCAAAGTAGGTCATTTGGTGAGCGCCAAATTTGGCACTCGCAAAATGACTTGCTTTGGATGCATTAATTGACAAGATTTTCCAAAATTCCTCAATTTTTTGTCTGTGTTCCCCATCACATTTGCATGTCATTCAATGCAAGTTTATAAAAAAATCGTGATATCATTAACCTCTCTCTTAGCTAGCTAAATATATAATTCTTTTTTCATTTTGATTCAATTAAGTTTTTCATCGAAACGTGAAATAAATTACATTTTTTGAAACTAGAATCTATTCTACACATGATGAAAAAAAATTGATTTTCGATTAGTTTTGAAAAAATTTAGGGAGTAGCATGCTCAAATTTTAGCTTTTCAGGATGTGTCCACTTTGAAAATTCATAAAATATTATATATTTGTTAAAAAAATTATTCGAAAGAGTGAGGATAAACTACATGGTGCTAGCTAATTTCTCACCATTGGGGGGTGAAGCCACAATAGTGGTTTACAATTGAAGTGAGGAAGGAAAACTCACAAAAAATGAATGCATGGCAAAAAAAATGATTTTAGGGGTTCATACGAACCTATTGGTTCGACCGAACCCATTAGGGGTTTGCTAGAACCTAGGTTTGGGTGAACCCTCCTAATACTTTCCCACCAAAAAATCCATCAAAACCCCTCATAGAAGGGGGGTTCGAATGAACCCTAGTTCAAGCGAACCCCTAGTGGTTCGCTCGAACCCCTAGGGGTTCATTCGAACCCCCTTTATTCCTTATCCCCTCCCCGAGACACAAAAAAAATTGAATTTTGGCACTTCAGAGCTCGGGTTGAGGATGAAAATGGAGGAATCTTCACAAACCCAACTTGAATTAGGTAGTCCTCAGAATGAGATCCAATGAATATAATTTTAATATGTTTTGGTTTTATTATGTATTTATTTTTTTAGTTTTTTAAACATAGGTCTTTCATCGAAAATGAAGTTCTCTGTTCTGCACATGTGGAAAAATAACATATTATCAAAAAAAAATGAAAAATATGAATACACTAGATATTGAAGTCCTTGATCCAACAAAAAAAATAAAATTGAATTTCGATATATACAAAAAAGTTATGCGTTATACGGTTGCGCTATGTCTGAATTGTAATTGGTTTGACTTCAAAACTTGATTAAAGAAAAAAAATTCAATAAAAAACTATCTAACCAGGTGGAACACTAGATATCAGAGTTACAAATCTAAATTCAAAAGAATTAGAATTTTATCCTTCATGGAAAAAAAGTTATGCCTTATACAGTGTACGTCACTTTTTAAAAATGCTGTTTTTTGAAAAAAACTAGTTTTCGTGGGAGATGGAAAAATAAGTGAAATCTGATTTCAAAAATTTTTGAAAATATTTTTTAGAATCTATAGAAAAAATGTGAGAGACTCTAGTTTTCATCATCTTCAAATTCTTCATGGTTTAGCTAGCTATAGGTGCCTAAATGTGAAGATTTAGTTAAAAAAAATAATTTCAGTGTCTAGTTTGGCTAAAAATTGTGAACCACTATTGTGGGATCACCCTGGGATTGTTGAAATTCTAAAAAAAAATTTAATAAAAAAGGGGGGAGCCCTTAGGCGCTATGTTGTGTTTTTTGATAAAAACAAGACTTGTTTTGGCCCCCCCCTTTTTGCGACCCTTAATCTTCATTAATTTTTTAAAAAATAGTAGCTTAGAAACTAGACTCGGGGCACTTCAACCTTTTTTCTTGATGCATCTTGAAAATTTGAGCACAACTATCTTCATTTTCTTGTGCAAATCAAATTTCGTTGATTTCAGAAAAAAAAAAGTGGCATGTCACAGATCCATGCACTTACCCATTTAGTGAATTTTAGGTGTCTATAGGTAGCTAGGGAGATCTTTTTGTGTGTAGAGGAAATATTTAGAGATTTCTTGATAACAAGTAACCTCCTTTACCTATGAACAATGAGAATACATATCAAGAAAGTATGAGAGTGCTTATGATGATGATCATGTTAGTGTAAGATTTATGATAAATACTTTGATGTTATGACAATATACACTTCTCTAATAATCATGAGTTATAATGATTTCTAGAACTATGTTTAAAATATAAAAACCTAGATGCTCACTTTGAAATATTTTGACACATAAGATGATAGATAATGGTCATTTTTTTAAAGAATCAATCAAGAAGTAGGAAGTGAAAAATTTAAATTAGGATGGCTAGACTATGAGTATATATTATATTCACTATGTTTTTAGAAAATAATCATAAAAAAATGATTCACACAAATAAAAGGTTGAAAAATTAATTAACTAATAAAACTATGATCAATTTAAATTAACCAAAGAACTTTTGGTAAAAAATTATGTGAATTTTTTTAATCAACATTTAACATCATGCTTCATGATCCATCATCAAAATGAAAAAAAAAGAAATATGACATAATTTTTGACCTAAAACTCTTAAATTGATTTTAATAGACTTTAACAATATCATGTCTCTAAATTTAAATATTAAAGCACTATTACTTCCGTCTAAACAAAAGTAAATATGAATAGAGAGATTTGTTTTATAATTAGGAAATTCTATTTTTATTTATTATCTTCAAGATAGTTTGGCATTATGTGTTCAATAATTGTGATAGCTAAAGGAGGGCTTTCCCATAGTCAAGATTCTTTTCTACTCGTTCACATGTATTTTTTCTTTTATTAATTGTGAACTTCACATGCTTTTCGTTCACTTGTTTCTTAATAATTTGATGTACACAAATAAGCATGTTTTGTGTGTAGAGGAAATAGTTGGAGATTCTTTGATAACAAACTTGTAACCCCTTTTGCCTATGAATAATGAGAATGCATGTCAAGAAGGTATATGGAAGTGCTTATGATGATGATGCTAGTGCAAGTCTTATGATAAACACTTTTGATGTTATGAGAATATACACTTATGTAATAATTCAATGAGTTATAATGACCTCTAGAACTATTTCTAGAATACATGAACCTAAATGTTTACTTTGAAATGCCTTGACATATAGGATGATAGATAATGATATTTTTAAAAAAGAATCAATCAAAAAGTAGGAATCATAAATTTAAATTAGGATGACTAGAGTATGAGATAAGCAATACAATTATGTTTACTAATTTTTCTAGAATATAATAATTATAAAAAAATTATGTACACAAATAAAAGGTTGAAAAGTTTAATTAAATGATAAAAATTGGGATCAATTTAAATTAATTGAAGAGATTTTGGTAAAAAGTTATGTGAGAAGTTTTTAATCAACATTTAACATCATACTTCATGATCTATTATCAAAATCAAGAAAGAAAAATGACACAATTTTTGACAAAAAACTTTTAGATTGATTTTAATAAAATTTATCAATATCATATCTTTAAATTTAAATATTAAAACATTATAATTACACTATAAACAAAGTAAACATGAACAATAGAGATTCATTTATAACTAGACAATTTTTATTTATTTATTATATTCAAAATAGTTTGGTGTGTTATGTGTTTAATAATTGTGAGAGCTAAAGGAGGGCTTTCCCATAGACAAGATTCTTATCTACTCTTGTCTTTTATTTATTAAGTCATTGTGCACCCCACAAGGTTTTTCATCTTCTCGTTTTTCAACACTTGTACATGGACATAAAAGATTCATTTATAACCATAACAATTTTATTTATTTATTATCTTCCAAAATAGTTTGGTGTGTGATGTGCTTAATAACTGTGATGCTAAGTAAGGCTTTCCCCTAGTCAAGATTCTTATCTACTCTTAATGTACATTTTGTCTTTTATAAAGTCATTATGCACCCTTCACACTTTTCATTCTCTCATTTTTTAACATTTACATAAATAAAACTATGATAATTTTTATTTATTTATTATCTTCAAAATAGTTTGGTGTGTGTTGTACTTATGACAAAGAGGGCTTTCCATTAGTTGAATTCTTATCTACTCTTTCCCTTGCATTTTGTCTTTTTTTAAGTCATTGTGCACCCCACGGCCTTCCACATTGTAATGAATGAATGAAAGATTTTAATGACGTCTGTGAGACTAAACAGTCTATGGGACCGAGACAAAACGAGCCTAATTTGTCTTCATGCTCTTTTCCAAGTCATATCTCCTGCTATTAATTTTGATGAGAAGGCTAGCCGTCTGATTAATCTTATCTTCCTCAAATCGCTGGTGCATATTGTCCACTTTCAAACTATTTTCATGCTGAGTACGGATATCCTCGTAAGCAATGCATTCCATGATGAAGTGCCATTCTGTTTCCACAACCCCCTTATTGTAGAAAATACAAGTTCTTTCTTCCCAAGTTTCCTTGGGTATCTTCCACCTACCGGTCTCACACATAAGGTGATGTGATCCCATCCTCAATTGTGCCACTAACAACCTCGCTTTCCCTTTGATAGCTGCACCTAAATAAGTTTTTTCACCATGATCCTTTGTCGGGTTAAACTCTTTGATGTAGTATGCTTTTTTTCGCCCAATCTGGTTTGTCCACATGGCAGTTCTAAATTTTTCAGTCACATAGCTTTTTATTTCACTATTGGTGCTAGGACACTCATGCAAATTGATGTCCCACTTGTTCATCCACTTGTGGTTTTGTTTCATCCAAGTTTTCTTCCTACGATCTAGCATCTCCTTCATAGCTGTTTTAGGCCAACGGTGGTTATCCATGTTTTCAACCTTCTTTAAATAGCTTATTAACCGGATTAAAGCCGATGCTTCCAATGGAAAAGACCTCGTTTCAGCTAAAAGAATTTCATAGGGGACGGTGGTTTTAACTTTGAGACTGTTTGTTATTAGATGTTTTTGAATTCTTTCTAGTTGTCTCCAACTGCACTTTGACATACTGCTTCCCCATACCTCACACCCATAAAGTACAACCGAAGTAACAAACAAACCAGAAAGAGTTTTCTTGGTTTTCCAATCCCAAAGCTCAGCTTTTCTACACCTATTTTGTAGAAGGTAAGAAGCTTTCCAACCTCCCTGTATCCTTTTCGTCCGACAAGTCTCCCAACTGAGCTTATAATGAAAGTCAATCCCAAGATACTTGTATTCTTTGACTATTTCAAGCGGGCTGCCTTCAAAAAGAAAGGTATTCTGGTTATCTTTTCTATTCAATGAGAAAATCATGATTTTGGTCTTGGTGATATTCACTTGCATCCCAACCTCGTGACAAAAGAGTTCTAGAGCTTTCAGATGTTCTCTTAACCCATGCACTGTTTTTGAAATTAGGATAAGATCATCAGCATATAAAAGTAGCTTCACCACATAACCTGCCAGTTGAATACCATCCCCATCCGTCTTGCTTAACCAAGCTTCCAACTTATCAATGTATAACCCAAAAAGCGTGGGAGATAGAGGACAACCCTGTTTAACTCCAATGTCGCTACCAAAACATTCTGACATACCATCACTTGTTCTGATTTTAGCTCTAACATTCTCATACAATTTGTGAACAGCTGCTCTATACACATTTGGGATGCCTAATTCCTCCATTCTATTCCATAGTTTGTCTCTAGGTACCGTGTCAAAAGCTTTCTTGAAATCTACAAAACAACAATAAGCTTCCTCACCCTGAGTGTTCCAAATTTTCTCAACCAAATGTCTAAGGGTGATGCAGTGATCAATGGTAGAGTGTCTTGACCTAAAGCCTGCCTGCCCCTTTGCCCTTTTGCCCTCATTTTCTGCCCAACTGCTGATCCTTCGCTCAATCATGCTCCCAAAGAGCTTGCCAAAGATAGGATTGACCATAATCGTACGGTAGTTAGATGGATTGTTGATATCACCACTTTTGAATAGAGGAATGACCACACTAGTGGTCCACTCCATAGGAAATCCTTCTTGATTGACATTATTGAAAATTCTTTTTATGTAAGGAGCAAGAGTCTCGATCCCCCATTTTAAAAATTCAGCCTGCAACCCATCTATGTCTTGTGCTTTACCATTCGCTAAATTCTTTATTCCTTGTTTAATATCATCCATAGTGAATAGTTCCATTGATGTGTTAATAACAGGTGGATGGTCTTTCTCGTGAACCCGCTCGTAAAGAAGCCTAGCATACTCTAGCCATTGGACATCTGTAATACCGTTTTCAATCCTTTTTTTCTTTTGCTGCAATTCTCTCCAAAAACCTTTAGGGTTCTGTTTTCCAAGCAAGATTAACTCCTTCCTTCTTTCATTTACATAATCATATTTTTTTGACTGCGCCAAATTTTCATATTTTTTCTTGTACTCTTTGTCCATTCCTTTCTTTTTTAGTTATCTCTTGGCTGCCTTACATTCTTCATCATACCATGGATTTGCCGGGAAAGTGTTTGCAGCCCTCATCTTGGGGTGGGACCTTTTGCATGCATTTAAAGCCCTGTGAATTATTGGGATTAGCGAATTGCTGTGAATGTGGATGTCCCCATCTTTTGTTGCTTTGACCTCTCCGTTGTTTTTTAAATCATGGAAATGCTGTTTAAGAACAGCGTTAAATATATTGCGTACACCTTGCGCTTTATCCACACAAATCTTATCACTCAATTCTCTGCTCTCTATTAGTAGGAACTTCAATTCCGTCTGCTCTGTGTTACACCATTACCATTGGCCTTTTGCATATCTGTATTACGCCACCTTTATCTGTTTTCCTTGTTTCTCTGTGTCTAAATTTATATCAAAGCTTCAGCCTTTGCCTGTGTAGCCTTTCAAACACCAAGCTACTTTTACAGCATTTATCTTTGTCTGGATCTGCATCTAATGGCAGCCTCTTCTAACACTGCTGGACAACCCAAGTATGGCCCTCGAAATGCTTTTGATGGTCTAAGAGTTGCCCTACCTGCTCCTGCTGTGTACGGCCAATATCCCGTAATAAGTGCTTTTGATGGCCTAAGAATCGCCCCATCCACTCCTCCTTCTGGTTCTGCTGCATCCTCTTCCCGAACGCAACATCTGCCCTACGATGTCTTTATAAATCATCATGGAGGAGATGCTAAACACACAGTGGCCAGCAGTATCTACAATTCCTTACATGCTAACGGACTCAGAGTTTTCTTGGACAAAAATGAGCTGGAGCTTGGGGATTTCTTTTCTAGAGCTTTAGAAGAAGCAATGCGTAGTGCTTCACTTCACATAGCCATTTTTTCTGAGCATTACGCACAATCCCCCTGGTGTTTGGCCGAGCTGTACTTCATGGTAAAAACTGGCACCAAAATTATCCCCGTTTTTTATCATGTTGAGCCCTCTACTTTAAGATGGGCGATGCAAGGAAAAGGAATCTATGCAGATGCTTTCTCTAAGTATGAAATGAAGAACAGGTCCACCTCAAATACTCTATCTCCCGCATTTTCCTCATCAAATTTCTCAATTTTATTTTATTTTTTCCCCCTGTTTTTGTTAGTCATATAAATGAGAGTTGAGTTAAATTTGTTCTGTTGTGTTGTATGCTGTTCCACCTTTTCAGCAATATTGTGAGTCATGTATTCAAACGAGTACAACAAAAAGTTTCATTTTGGATTGGCGACATCACTAATAGGTAAAATACTTGCTATTTTTGTTATTCATATTAATTAGAGTTGTGTTATATTTATTCTGTTTTGCTCCTTGCTGTTATTCTATTCAGCATTACTGTGAGTCATGTATTCAAACGGGCTCTACTCTTTTTATTCTTAGTTTATTCCATTTTTTTAATGGTGCTCGACTTCTTTAGTGACGAACACGAAAAGAAGAGAAGATACAGCTCAGAACAGCTTCAACACTGGAAATGGGCACTCCATGAAGCCTCCTTTTTCACTGGCGACATCATTAATAATCAGGAGTAAGTATAAAATAGTATTACTCCTGCAGTTAGCTTATCAAAATTTCCTTTTGTTTTGGGGGTTTTCCTTGTCCTTTTGTTTTGGGGGTTTTCCTTGTCCTTTTGTTTGTTATATGTATCGGTGTTCAGTTAAACCTTTCTCGTTTGGTTTGTCAGATAAAACTGTTTTGATTGTCAAACTAGAGGAAAACAGAGAGATTAGGGGAAAAACTAACGAAATCCAAGTAAAAGAAAATCATCTCCAATGAAAAAACGATACTTTGCCCCTAAATGAATTAAAAAATAAGTTGCTAGAAGAGACAAAACTTATGATGTTTTGTCAACGTAATTTTTTAGGCAAAACTGATGAATTTTATTGGTGTTCTAGTAGTACTTAATAGTGCACTTATCTTGCTGTGCTTTATGAACTATTCATTATAGAATCTCTTCAGCACTTTTTTCTTCTGCATTCCTCACCTGCACTTTCCCTCACAAATATTATGCACTCATTCTTTGCTACGCAGTTTGCTCAATACTTCCTTCTTTATTGATATGTAATTCAACTCTGTCTTCTCTGCATCATACCATTACCATTAGCCTTTTTTCATTCTAGCATTTCTGCACTTTGTCAGCTTTCCTTGTTTCTGTCCACCTCTATTTCTAGAAGAGTAGCAGCCTTTAGCCTGTGAGCCATTCTTCTTTGTTTGAATTTGTATCTAATGGCAGCCTCTTCTAACATTTCTGGACAACCCAAGTATGATCTACGAAATGCTTTTGATGGCCTAAGAAATGCCTACGTGCCCCTGCTACATCTAGACAACATGTGTATTCCATACTACATGTCCTAAGAATCGCCTCACCATCTGCTTCTACTTTTGTTGCATTCCCATCTGGAACCAGATACATGCCCTATAATGTTTCATAATCATTGTGGACAATATATTACGAGTGTTTTTAACTGAAGATGAGCTGAAGCTTGGGGATTTACAAAACTTCGATTCATACAGCCATTTTTACAAAGCATTATGCACAATAAGGATCCCTGTATCCCTGTCTCCTACAAAGAGCAACAGTTTAAAAAAAAACAAAAAATAGTCACTAAAAAATTGCTTGACAAGCATTGGTGACGATCAGATTAAAAGCATGCCTGCCGCATAATCTTTTCAAATTTTCCCTAGCATGCATTTCAGTTCGTTTTATTCTTAATTTGTTCCATTAATTAATTAGAGTTTCGTTGTTCAGTGACGAGCAGAGGGTTGTGAAGAATGTGGTGAATCGTGTTATGAAAGAAACGAACAAGTTACCCTTTGAGGTTGCCAAGCATCCAGTGGGTGTAGATGAAGCTGTGGAAAACTTCGACAAAATTGCACTTCAATCTGGTGGCTCTATAAAAATTGTAGGAATATGGGGCATGGGTGGCTCCGGCAAAACCACTCTTGCAAAGAAAATATTTAACAATAGACGCTTGGCCATGGACAGGTCAAGTTTTCTTTTTGATCTTCGAGATGCTGCAGGGAAAGGTCTACTGGTTGAGAAACAGAAAAGCCTTCTGGAGGACCTTCATGTCAAAGGTGTATCCTTTGACAATGTAGACGCAGGCAAAAGGATTCTCGAAAGTTGTTTGAGATCTGTGTCCATGCTTATCATTTTAGATGACGTGGATCATATAGATCAACTCGATGCTCTTTTGCCAGCAAGGGAGAGGCTTGGACATGGAAGTTGGATTGTTGTTACCACACGTGAGTTGGGTGTTCTTAAAGCGTGGGGTATCTCTACCATTTATCAAACGAAACCTCTCAATGCGACCCATGCCAAACAGCTCTTTTGTTGGCACGCATTCTTACAACCCTCTCCATTGTCAGGATTCGAAGATCTCGTCCAGAAGTTTTTAAATGCTTGCAATTGTCTGCCTCTGTCACTCAAGGTCTTAGGGGCACAATTATATGGCAATTTTAACAAAGATTATTGGGAGTCTCTATTAGATAAATTGTCCAGAATATTGCCAGACGATATCAAATTGAGGCTCAAAGTCAGCTATGATGCCCTTGACCATGAAGAGAAAGAGATGTTCTTGGATACAGCATGTTTCTTCATTGGACAGAGGAAAAGTGTAGCCATTGCAGTATGGGAGGGATCAGGATGGAGTGGCTTGCATGGTTGGGAAAGGCTTTTCAACAAGTGTCTTGTTGAGGTGGAGAATGGTAATAGAATAAGAATGCATGATCACTTGAGAGATTTGGGAAGGGAAGTTGCAAACCGACAGTCACCCTATCGACTTTGGTCCCCACAGCAGTCTATCCAGATTCACTCTCAACAGGTAAAGTCAGTGCATTCTTTCATGGCTTTATTAATCATGGCATAGCAAGCAACTCCTCCTTTAGCCTGCCCTCTAATAAGTTCTATTGCTTTAAAATGTTTCTTATTTTTACCTTTGACTATTCAGGAAGCAACACAAATCCGAGGATTGGCAAACGCAATTGGTGAGAATTGTTACCCCCGGCAAAGGAATATCCTAGTACAGACAAGCCTAGGAGAGCGTGATCTTGCGCTTTGCTCCCTTGGATTGAAGATCTTTGTTGGTAATGGAGATTTTATTAATCAGGAACATAGCCAAATATCAAGAGATCTGGTTTGGCTTCAGTGTCATGAATTTGAGCACAAAAATCTTCCACCGTGGCTTTTATTGAAAAAATTAAGAATTTTGGAACTTTTCAGCCCTCTGAGCTTAGAAGGTTTGTGGGAAAGTGATGCGGATGTGAGTGTCTTTCTTTGTGGTTATTAAATATCTTTGTCGAAAATATGCTTTGATTTATCCTATGTTAACTGTATCCAAAATTTGCCGCAGGCTCCTTTTCAGCTGAGAGAGTTGGTTATTCAGAGATGCAACAATTTGCGTGAATTTCCAAGGTCAATAGGACATCTCAAGAATTTGAAAAAGATATTAATTTCGTTATCTGATTGGGATACATTGAGAGCCCTCCCACAAGAATTTTGTCATCTCCAATCGCTGGAGCACCTGGTGATGGAAGGGTGTAGAAACCTGTTATCTCTGCCGAGTAATTTCGGCGAGTTGACAAATCTGCAACGACTGAATTTGAATGGTTGCACCGAGTTGAAGATGGTACCAGATTCTTTTAAGAAGCTGACACTCCTGAATCATCTTAATTTAGGTGGCTGCGTTAAACTCGTGATCAAGTCAGAGTTACATGTTCTGGAAAATATGACAAAGCTCAGGTATTTGAATCTTAACAACTGCAGCAAATTGGAAGAGTTGCGCCTCCCAGAAATGGCTTCCTTAACAAAGCTCTATTTAAGTGAAACCAGCTTGAAAGAATTGCCAGCTAATATCTTTCAGCTAACCAAGTTAACTCAGTTGGTGATAGGGAGTGAGTTCTTGCAAACCTTGCCGAGCTCTCTTGAAAATTTGTCCTCTTTAACTAGACTTGAAATTAAAGGGTGTAAGAAGTTGGAAGCTTTACCGGATTCTCTCGAGCATCTTAATTGCTTAAGAGATTTATATATAGGAGAGTCAGGAGTGAAGTGTTTACCAAAATCATTTATCCATCTTCAAAGTCTGGAAATACGCAACACCCCAATCAGCGAGTTGAGTTTTGGGTTAGGGTGCATGCTCAAGAAGATATCTCTAGTGAACACGAAAGTGTTCAAGATTTCAATTAGTGGAGATAGTTGTCCCTTCCTTGAGATTCTTGGCCTTTACTACAATAAGGATTTAAGGGAGTTGGAAACCCTGCCAGCAACATTGAAGACCATATATGTTGAATACTGTGATGTCCTGAAGGACATCAGAGGTGTGTGTGGCCTGACAAAACTTCAGACGCTGGAGATATATAACTGTACAGAGTTAGACGGGCTTCCATGTTTTGCAGAATTAGTGTCTTTAGAAATTTTCAAATTGAAAAGTATTGGCAAGGTGAAGAAAATAGCTGGTCTACAAGAGTTGAGATCATTGCGGGAGCTGAAAATAGAGTTAGAGGAGCTTCCAAATCTTGCAGAGTTTACATCTCTAAAAACATTCGAGTTGCAAAAGTGCAAAAACATGGAGCTGATAGAAAGTTTAAAATGTTTGAAATCACTGGAGGAGCTCGCGATAAGTGACTGTCCAGAATTGGAGGTGCTTCCGAGTCTTTCAGAAATCACTTCTCTAAAAGAAATTCAATTGAACAAATGCCACAAATTGGAGAAGATAGAAGGTTTACAGGGTCTGAGATCACTGGAGACCCTGAAAATTAGTGACTGTCCAGAATTAGAGAGGCTTCCAAATCTTTCAGAAATCACTTCTCTAAAAGAAATTAAATTGAAAAAATGTCACAAATTGGAAAAGATTGAAGGTTTGCAAGGTCTAAGATTGAAGGTTTGCAAGGTCTAAGATCACTGGAGACTCTGAATATTAGTGACTGTTCAAAATTAGACAGGCTTCCAAGTCTTTCAGAAATCACTTCTCTAAAAGAAATTAAATTGCAAAAATACCACAAATTGGAAAAGATTGAAGGTTTGCAAGGTCTGAGATCACTGGAGACCCTGAACATTAGTGACTGTCCAGAATTAAAAGGCTTCAAAGTCTTGAAGAATTAATTTCTCTTAAAAATTTTGACTTGAGCATGTGCCACAAATTGGAGAAGGTAGAAGGTTTACAAGGTTTGAGATCATTGGAGACCCTGAATATTAGTGACTGTCCAGAGTTAAACAGGCTTCAAAGTCTTGAAGAATTAATTTCTCTTAAAACATTTTACTTGAGCATGTGCCACAAATTGGATAAGGTAGAAGGTTTACAAGGTTTGAGATCACTGGAGACCCTGAATATTAGTGACTGTCCAGAATTAAACAGGCTTCAAAGTCTTGAAGAATTAATTTCTCTTAAAAAATTTTACTTGAGAAAGTGCCACAAATTGGAGAAGGTAGAAGGTTTACAAGGTCTGAGATCACTGGAGACACTGAATATTAGTGACTGTTCAGAATTAGACACGCTTCCAAATCTTTCAGAAATCATTTCTCTAAAAAAAATTAAATTGGAAAAATACCACAAATTGGAAAAGATTGAAGGTTTGCAAGGTCTGAGATCACTGGAGATCCTGAAAATTAGTGACTGTCCAGAATTAAACAGGCTTCCAAGTCTTGAAGAATTAACTTCTCTTAAAGAATTTGATTTGAGAAGGTGCCACAAATTAGAGAAGATAGACGGTTTAGAAAGTTTGAGATCACTGGTGAAGTTGGAAGTACATTCCCGCTGGAATTTGCCGTGTATAGTCAAGCTGGAGCATTGCGAGAGATTGGAGACGGTGGTAGTCGGAACAAACGAGAGATCAGACGTTGAAGCGTTTATGAGGAACATACAGGTAATATAAAATAGTTGAAATAGAAATATGAAAGTCTATTTATTATTATCTAGTCATTTGATTTAGTGTTGCCTGTGCCTTTTGTAAACAATGTGCAGAAATGGCCAAGGGATGTGATAACATGCACGAGGGATGAGGGCTCGCTGAAAAGCTTCTTTGAAGAATTGCCAAATGTCGTTGTTCTTGACTACTCTGAAGTGGTCGAATCTGGAAGTGGCCTACAATTGAGGAGGGCGGAGAGTTCCGCCAATGCCAATGCCATTCTGATATGTTTTATTATAGATTGTGTTTATCCCTATCTAGATATCTATATAGATGGTGGGGATTATTTTCATACCGAATTGGGTGAAGGAAAATGGGTATGGATGGGTGTCTTCACACAAGGTTCCCCTTCGCTTCAGTCAAAGCAAGAGTATATTTGGGGATACGGCGATAGTGAAAGGGTGATTGTAAAAGTGGAAGAGGCATGGTTAGTGATGGGCGAAGAGAGCAGCGTAGTAAAGGCTTTCTATCAGCTCGTTCAAAAAGGTAATGAGTGTTAAAAGAATTAGTTTTTTTATTTAATTTAAATAAGTAAATTGTAAATCCTTCTTATAAAAAATAGTATTATTTAAATTTTTGTTTTGTTATAATTGTATATATTCTAGAGTAAGTGATAGTTTGAAAAAGCTAAAGATGTTTAAATAAGATGATTTTAACAAATATTGACATTTATAAAAGGACAATGAAGTGGAGGTGTCCATGAAAAAAAGGGGATTTTGGTGATACATATGTAAGGGATTGAGTGTTGAATTAATTGTACCCATATAAATGATAATTGTAAAAATTTCTTTTAATTTTTAAAATTTAAATTTTGTTTTGTTTGTGTATGGTTATCTACATTGAATAGAAGAGTGATTTTCTATTTATTTTTTTGGTTGAAGTTGCATAGATGTGGAATATGAATATTTTAAAAGTAATATAGGTTGGCTTACACTATACAAAATGTGAGTGCTCTACAAGGAAATGAGAAATTAGTTATAAATCTTATTATAGAAAATAACTTTTAATAACTTACAAATTATAATAGTTTTTTTTAATAATTAATGTATAGAAAATTGAAAATAATTATTTATATTATGATTTTTTTGTAATTTAATATTAATGGACCACTAAAATAATTGTTATTGTAATATAATTATTTAAATAAAAATCTAAATCTAAATAACTTATAAAAAGTAAGACATATAAGCAAGGATTTTAACAAAAAACATATATATAAGATTGAAAGAAAGATTTTTTTTTTATGTTCTTGATTTTCATCTTCCATTATCTCCTAGTAGAGTCCCTTTCCAAGGCAAAGAGTCTATGAGAAGATTTCTTATTTAAATGGTTTACAATGTAAAAATATTTAAGCTACTCTACATTATCAAATAATGTGTAAAATTGTTATATTATATTAGAATTAAAATTCAATCAACAAAATTTTGGAAATATGCTCACTTTTGAAAACTCTTAAAATTAGAGCTTGCAAAAATAAATTTGCATGATTGGATGATGCAAAGTTACTAGTAGGAGGCTTGACTAGGGTAGCAAGGAAGGGTGTTATTCTAGTAAGAGGTTCACAAATTGTTTGCAATGGAGTCTAGATTTTAAGGTAAGACTCAAGTCATGCTAATTCTCAATGCCCTCCCTTCTAGGTAGTGCATTCTTCTAAGAATGTTGCCAACCTTTTTCACATTTGGGATAGCCAACCTTTTTCACATTTCGGATAGTGAATATTTATTTCCTTAATCTCCTCATAGAAATTTGTACTTTTGAATATGGGCATTTCTAAGATGGGAAATATAGACCGTGTCATTGCTTCCACTCTCTAAGACTTGCCATCTAAGCTTGAGAATTTTAACAACAAACCTAGTTCTTCAATTGTTGATAACACTCATGATAGGGTTTAAAGAGAGGGGAATGTAATCACCTAGAAGGTTAGGCCTCTCCAATGCCCCATAAATCCCTTGTTCTAGAATTTGGTGATGTTAAAAGTTAATTGATTGAAAGAATTTTTTACTATGAATGGATTAATTGAAAAGCTTGACCATTTATGGCCAAGCCTTATAGATATGTACAAGTGGATCATTGGTTCCTCATGGCCCATTATGAAAGGTAATCTTGAAATAGCCTTGTGCTCATGGTTTTTCAAGGTGGTTTTTAAGAATACGAAGGATCAATTTATATTATTTGCTATGATGATCTCTAGACTTGGGACTAGCAAATGGATTTGCTTAAACCATGGTTGTTGGTGTGAATAAGGTATCTTACATAACTAGTTCACCTAGTAGGTCCTATTCACATGTTAAGTTTACTAAGGTCCTGGATTAATTGAAAAGCTTGATCATTTATGGCCAAACCTTCTAGATATGTACAAGTGGATCATTGGTTCCTCATGGCCCATTATGAAAGGTAATCTTGAAACACCCTTGTGTTCATGGTATTTCAAGGTGGTTTCTAAGAATACGAATGATCAATTTATATTATTTTCTATGACGATCTCTAGACTTGGGACTAGAAAATGGACATGCTTAAACCATGATTGTTGGTGTGAATAAGGTATCTTACCTAACTAACTTCTACCTAGTAGGTCCTATTCACATGCTAAGTTTATTGAGGTCCTAAGAATCTTTCTAGAAGTATTAGTTGGCATTAGATCTTATCTTATCTTTTTTCATTAAATTCTTGTGTCCTAGGTTATTTAATATTATGTGTTTCATGAAATACGATTAAGACACTTGTCATGATCTTGTCTAATCCTATGTCTCACCTTGGCTATATAAACAAGTGTCTCTCACACATTGTACATTCATTCTATTTGTATTATTTGATAGGAATACAATTTATTCTTGTCATGTTGAGATTCTCTTTTCATTGTGCTTTACATTTGGTTTCTAGATCTTGGGTGGCTATCTCCATTGACAAATCTTATAATTTGGCATCTTGCTTTTAATCTTACTCTTGAATCATTTATTTTTTTAATGGTGTAGATTCACCTTATTGATATTTTGCTCCAATTCTAAATTTATTTGTGTTTTGAAGCAATTGGTAATTTCCTAAGCAACTTCTTAACAATTGAAGAAGAGTCTTCTACTTTCATTCACACCACTTTTGCTTGTATTATGATTGATTTAAACACCATAAATATTCTAACAAATATTATTTTAAAAATGATTGATTGAATCTAGTTTCAACCTTTGGATTATGAGGGGCTTCCTTTTCATTACCATATGTGTTTTAATATTGACCACATTATTTATTACATGCTACTAACCTAACTTGGTATATTTGATCAATATAAACTTGGGAAACCCAATGAAAGGATGATGTAATACATAATAGTGAGAATTTATCAAGCTAAAATAACCACTCAAATGATAAATTTACCCTAAGACTTGGGTAGGTCTTTAATGAATTCCATAAAGATATTATCCCATCATCAAGTTGATATAGGGAGAGATTGCAATTTCCAAGGAAGATTAATTAGTTCACCCTACATACATTGACATCCTTCACACGTAGTCACAAAATATTAGATGTCTTACTTCATTCTTGTTATTTTTTTCTCATCTTGAGGAATCGAGAATGACAAGTAATAGGAGAGGTGTACAAATCTTTAATAATGGTTGGCCCTATCGAGGAGAAAGATACACAAGTGATCCTTATATCGTAAGACAAATATCCCCTTCTCAAGTGTATTGTTGAATCATTGATGCATCCCATTCAAGTTACTAAATAATTACAAAAGTAGCGAGATCCTAGAACTATTCTTCACATGTTGTATCTAGGTGTTGGAGTAGAAAGAGGAAAAAGAGAACCATGTTCCTCATCTATCTTGAATAAGGCATAAACCCCACATTATCCTTACAATTCTTATAAATTCCCTCAAAATCCCATCCCAAAATCTTGGAAACCCATTTTTTTTGTTTAAGTGAGGGGATCTATTGATTCAATAAATAAGGTTATTATCCAGTTGAAAGGAGTGAGACTTGGAATTTGGAAGCACCTACCTAGTTGACATAGTTTAATTGCATGTAACCATAATTGTACACCCAAATATTTCCTCCTCATAAGTATATTTTTCAAGATCATGACCAATAGTTTGACAACTCTCAAATTCCAAGGGTCTTCCTTCTTGCATGAAAATAGCACCAATACCATGCCAAAAGCATCACATTCAATAACAAAGGACCATTTTGGTTGAATGTTTTCTTGGATAGGCATGAAGCACATTGTTGTAAGAGTTGCTGATGAACTCGAGCATCCAAGATCACCTGCAAAACCAAGATTAACCTTCTACACAAGCGCAGTAAGAGGATGAAATGTTGGAATATGGTGCAATAACTGAATTATGATATTATCACACTTTAAATGATACAATATTCATGAACACTCCCTTAAATTGACTAAGCTGATATGAGTTCATCTGAACTAGCTAAGAGGGAGAGGTGAGTGCTGAATATATAGCATAATGTGGGAAAATAATTCCAAGAGGGATAATAACTCCTAAATAGCAAAATTAGGTGGGAGTTATGCCTACTTGGAAAATACCAAATTATAGGTGGCACAACCTACTCAGAAAGAGACAATAGAGTGTTTTTGTGAGGTGACATAAAAGGCCAAAAGAGGGTGTGAGACTCAACCACCCAAGTGTGGGTGAGATCGACACATATAATTGATGGATTATGCCACGTGTCCTCACATAAACCGTGTCTACTATAACCTAAGTATGCTTAATAATGTGTAGGAAAATAAATATTAAAAAACCTATACTAACACCCCCCTTTAAGCATATCTTAGGTGGGTGAAAGGATGAAACAATGCAAAGATGAGTCTCACCTACATGGCCATGTTAGTTACCCATGTACAATTATGAAACCTCTCAAAAGATGAGAAAGAGAAAACCTGTAGGACAAAAATCCTGCCCAAGAGAGAAGAAGAAGAGAGACCATTTAGTCTCCCAATGTAGAATCTCCTGCATTGTTGGTGAATGCTCAACACAAGAAGCTGAAGAGGATCCAAGATCACCAAACAATATTCCTCCCCTTAGGAAGAAATAAAACCAATGATGTATCCAGGATATCTTCCCATTCCTGAAAGGAATATGTAGGAAGAATGATGAAAATGTATGATGTCTCTGAACTCTACTCAAGTGTCCCCATGTCAAAGCCAAAATCTTTCACCATCAAATCAGGTGTTCTAGGCCACACTATATAAGATGACAATTAAAAACCCAGTGGAGATGGATGTAGAACAAGCTTTGAAGACAAGAATATCCCCTCTGAAGATAAATAAGCCTCCTCCAAATGTTGTCCAAAAGTATCCACACTCATGCCAAACTGCAAAGAATGATCATGTAGAGACGGGTCAAAGTGTTCCCTCGCATCAATTGAAGAAGAATCATCTCCATCAAAGAGAAGATGAATTCTATCAATGATGTCTCCCAAATCTGCAATATGAGACTCCACAAACAAGTCTAAAATACCCGTCAAGAAGACATCACAAGTAGCCAAATCTAAAAGACAATGTATGTCTTGTTGCACTGAATCACAAGGAGCCAAAATTTTTGGATCACGAGCATCCTCAGGTACAACAGTAGATGATTTTGCCAATGCTAGATTACAAGAGTCCCCAGCCTCATGATGTTGACTCATAGGTGAAGAAGATGAACCCTCTAAATCTAGATTAGGAGCCATAGAAATTGAAGTCTCAATACATGTCTGTATAGGAGGAGAAGGTTCTGTGTCATCAAAACTACCATACCTTTCCCAATCAACAAGCGTTGAACAATTGTTTTATCATCAATCTATAGGTTGAAACTCTGCAAGTGGAACAAGACAATCTGCAACATGATCCTCTAGGAATGGAGGTTCATTTGAGTCTCCATACATCTCTCAAAGTGTGATCATAAGGTCACGAGGGATCTCAATACCATTAGTGACCATTTGTGTATCAATATCACAACTACAACCAATTACTCCCAGGATATGTTTTGTTTTTATGTCCCACACAACTCTCTTCCATTTTGATGAAGGTTTAGGAACCAATCCATAGAGATATGGAAAATATTAAGCCACCTACAATGTGTTAGGATTCCATCTTGCCAAGACTTTAAGTTCCATCACTTTAACCTTATTACAAAAGGATGTGTTTTGATGCCCATATTAAACTCCTCAACTTTAGTCACACAATAAACCAATCAAAAGACATATGCCGACAAGGGCAAGAGATTACCCCCCAAATTCACTCAATCAATGATCCCTTAGAAAAATATGATGGTGGCACTTTATAATTAGTGCTTTTGCAATTCTGGAGTTGTTACCAGAGTTTTACAATGTCCAATATTGGACCCAAATACTAAAAGTACAAAATAATATCAGAATCAAAACCTCAAAATAACACCAATATGTAGTTCTTGGAAAATATCAACTTTCAAAAAAAGAATTGCCTCAATATGAGGTTGTACATGAAAGTTACAACTATTTGAGGCTCCAAAAATGAGAACTATCCTTTAAATATGTTGAGAAAACTAATTTTCTGGAAAATATGGATCACTTGAGAAAAATCATATTGCACCACCACAAAGCCTATGCACTTTTAGCCGTAAAAAAAAAATTGCTCACAAAACAGAGCCCAAATGACTGAGTTAGAGGCTTATGAAGTTTTCCTACAAAATCAAAAAGCTCATTGGTGAGGGGCAGAAAAATTCTTGAAAAATTGCTAACGTCACCTTTCCAAGAGCTTAAAATTGATGGTTAAATGGTTGTCACATGTGTGATGAGGGTTAAAATTGATAGTCATCTAGTTGTCATAGGTCGGTGCACTCAGGGGTCGATAGTTTTTGGAATATTTTTTGGAATATTCTTTCAACCGAAATTTGGAGTAGTTGTTGGAATCTTGTACCGGTATATTCTCAACCTCGCCGATATTAATTTGTTTTTCCAGTTTTGTGAATTTGACTAGCCGCTAGTGTTATGTGATTGGTCTGATTTGACTCCTCCCAATTTTTTATTTATTGTAGGCCGACGATTTGAATGACCCGCTAAACGTTGAAATGAGTGGATGCTAGTTTTGATTTTACCAACCCTTGCAACGATGGGGCCCACAAATGTGACGTTAGGTGGGTACGACAGTACCCTGCAGGTACCTACTACTTACAGGTACTCTGCAAATTTATACTATTTGCAAAATTTTCAAATTTTCTTTTGGTTTTTGATTTTTTTTTCAACTATTGAAATTTCAAAAAAACTTGACAATAAAAGTAAAGGCATTGATATTTTTGATAATATAAACTTTAAAATTTAAAAAATAATTTTACCTAGGGATGACCACGCTAAAGACTTTTCTACATAGGGATGGTACATATTCCATATCTTCCTGCAAGATTCTCCAAGCCTAGTCAAAGATTCCTTGATATGCGTGTAAGGGGTCATGGGGCAACATTTTTTTGCCCCAAATTTAACTTTGTCCAAATTGAACAAATTATATATGAAAATGGGATTTTTAGGCCTTCTAAACTCAATAACATAGTCTATTTTGGCTTAAAATGCTCCTAGCAAAATCTCAATACTGAATTTCTCCTAAATTTGAGAAGGGGCTTGTAGATCTGAATTCTCTAATACCATGTGAGAGTTACTGATGAAATCAAGCATGCATGATCACTTCCAAACCATGATTAACCTTCTACACGAGAGCAACAAGAGGATGAAATGATAGAATATGGTACAATAACTAAACTATGATATTATCACACTCTAAATGATACAATATGCATCAACACTCCCTTAAACTGATTGAGCTGATATGAGCTCATCTAAACTAGCTAGGAGGGAGAGGTGAGTGCTGAATATATAGGATAATGTGGGAAAATAATTCCAAGAGGGGTAATAACTCCTAAATAACAAAATTAGGTGGGAGTTATGCCTACTTGGAAAATGCCAAATAGGTGGCATAACCTACTTAGAAAGAGACAATAGAGTGGTTTTGTGAGGTGGCATAAAAGGCCAAAAGAGGGTGTGAGACTCAACCACCCGAGTGTGGGTGAGAGTGACACATGTAATCGATGGATTATGCCACGTGTCCTCACATAAACCATGTCTACTATAACCTAAGTATGCTTAATAATGTGTAGGAAAAATAAATATTAAAAAACCTACACTAACAATTACTTATTTGAGAAATTTTTTTAGGTTCTTTAATGAAAACACATAATTGAATGAAAAGTGATATATTAGGATAAAAAAGGATTGCTTACTCTAGAGTGAGATATAAATCTAGGAAAGATGGTGTTACTTCCACCTAGTAATCAACATTATATCCAAACATTTTAAAGCTTTACCCAGAGAGTCTCTTGCTTGCCACATGTGGCCTTTACCCTTATTAAATTCCATTTACCAATATCTCCACCTTACATATAAAGTTTCACACCTAGGAATGGTGTTGTCTCATCTATTTCTTGTGTCTTTAAACTTTTGTAACTTGGTAAGTTAGGGGAAAAATCACTCTTGAATTATTGTTAGTACATATACCATTGCTTCTGGTTATGGGTTAACATGATCAATTGGATCCATGATGAGATATATATTGAATGGATCAAGATCCACATGTAGAGTATCAAGTGACTTTCAAATATATATTTTATTTTATTTAGGTACTTAAGCCCTTGCCACTAGGTTTCTAAGTCATGGAATTCAATCTTGATTTAAATCCCAGTTTACGGTTGTGGTACAACAACTATAATTTTAATAGGATTTGCAACTAGTTGAGATATTGGTTATGTTTACTTAATATAATATTCATGAGAATTAATTAGTTACACCTATCTTCACTAGAGCTACCCCTACTTCTCTTGCTTCTCATATATCTTGACTTATGTCTATGTGTACAACCCCAAAATTAGTAGGCTTTAGTTTTGGTTCATTTATTGGTTATGGATCCATTGATTCAATGAGTGAAACTAATTTTAGCCTTACTATTAGTGTTGGATAAACTAGTTGTGTTTTGAGGGAGGTGAACTAGAAATTTGACAAAAATATTTGCCAAAACTATTAGTTCTACTAATGATGTTAAGTATAGTATCATACATTCTCATTATTTAGAGACTAGCATAGAATTTTAGTTGTCTAGATGGTACCTCTATAGATAAACAATAACTAGGTCCCTATAATATCTAACATTTTTGTTCTAGCTTCTACAACCTTGAGTCTACCTATACTTCTATGATATGCATCATGTATAGGATCTATTCCTTACTAACCTAAAGAATTAAACTCCCTTGGTGAGTGAACTAACCTTTAGTGGCTTGTTTTTTGGCATAGTATCATCTACTAGTGCTAGATGAGATGATGGTGAAGAAGTTGCCATAGGTAGGGATGTTAGGTAATGCTATTTCTTTGAAAGAGATGCTATTGACTCAAATTAGTAATCTTCTTCTAAAATTATGGGTTTGGACTATGTCTATTTTTTATTCATCAGTATCTAGCTCACGTTGGATCAAACAAATAAATGGGTCCTAGGTCATCAACACAATGAATAAATGGTTTCTTGGCTTTGGGCACCCTCAACCGCTTATTTCCATATAAAATTTTCTCAATGGATTCTTAGTGGTATAAATCATTAAGAAACCTATCCAATGGTTTTTTATACATTATGAGGATAGTTAGCAAAGAGAAAAAATTCTATAAAGTTATCCTCCTCCCAAATAATATGAGAGCATAAACATGGGAAAAGGTGCTAGTTACAGAATCGGTGGCTAGAGACATCAAACTTGTGTATCCTTCACATATATACATGATGCATATCCCTTTCAAATCAATGCTTCATAGAGGTAAGGTAAAATAAATGAGCACTTATTGCAAGGAGGTAACTGTTTAACTTTTTTATTTAAAACTAAAAGCACTTATAATTTATCCCCACCAATAGTAGTAGTTTTGAAATAAACCACCTACAAATGGCAATAATTTCATAAAGACAAAGGTTTGAGATCAATAGTCCACATTGGTTTCATCATATCCTTTTATTCCAAGTATAGGGGGATGATGTTGTTGAGTAAATGTGTCTCAACCTTGCAATTACATAAGTTACTGTTGATACACAATGTACTATTCATTTGACAATGATGGGGGGTGCGGGGGGTTCCCCCCTGCAAGGGGTCCGGGGGTTCATCCCCCTGGTTGGGATTCAAGGGTTGTGAGCCCTGGTGGGGGCTTAGGGGTAGCACCCCCGAAAGGAAAATTTTATTTATATTTTATTATTGTAAATCTTGAGTGTTCATCATTAGGTTTTAGATTTGACGACCAATATTTTATTTTCTTGAATTTCCCTAGAAGGAAACCTTATTTTATGAGGGAATTGTATTACGGTTGTGTATTGTGATGTATTCTGAGAGTCTGATAGCGGCCGTGTTGTCTCTAGATCTCTGGTTGGTGATACTATTGTGAGAAGCTTGCTCTACAAGTATATTGTAATCTTTGTTATTTCTGAATAACATATTGAGTGGCTTTTGGAGTGTAAAGTTTTTCTCCCAAAAGGGATTTCCCCACATACATTGTGTTGTGGCATGCAGATATTTTCTAAGAAAAACTAAGAAAATTTTCTAAACATGTTTTTTGGGTTGACTTTCTAGGTTAGGCAATCCCAAACAAAATCTCGAGCCTATTGATTATGGAAGAAAAACGGATATCCATTCAAAACAGATATATGTTCTTGAAACGAATATCTATTACTTGTATTATTTATAATACATAATATTATATAATATGTATTACACATTTATAATTATTATTATATAATATGTATTATATTATATATTATTATATATTATATTAATATTATGTAATATATATTATATATATTATATAATATATTTAATTCATAGTATATATTATACACTACAGATTATATATTATATATTTATTGATGTGCGACCAATTCACAAGAGAGAGAGAGGGAGTGGGAGGGACTTGAGTGAGGGACCTGAGAGGGATAGGGAGAAAGATTTGAGAGGGAGGGAGGGAGAGAGGGTATAGAGCATGGGAGGAGGGCTCTCTCCTTCCCAAGGTAGCTAATATATTAATGAGAAATGATGGTTTTGGTTGAGTTTATGCTATATAAAAGAGATCCATCATCTCCTTCAATTGGATGGAAATCAAGTTTCTCAATGTTATCTTGTTGGATACTAGCCACTCTTTTTCATTTGCAATTTGGTTTTCTTTGCCTATAGCTTGGACAATATTTAGTGAGCATAGCCTGGGATTCCTCCTGCTTCTTCTTTATGTGGAGAGTATCCAACTGAGTTGCCAAATGGCTAATGATTTCCTCAGGGACAACAAGTTACTTAAATCAATCTTTGATACTCTTGTAGATGATTTACCAATAGTGGATTTCCTATCTCCTCTTGGCCTTTTAGTGAAGGTCTTGGAATAATTCCTACAGACCTTACAAATATATTTAAATGGTATTTGTGAAATATTTCCCTGTCCAATGAGGTTCAAGGCATCCATGCAGTCATCATTGACTCCCCTAAAAAATACTAACTTGAGGGAATCTTTTTAAAACTTGTTCTATCAACTTTTCTTGAGAGAAAACTCAAATATTTCAACATAATCTTCTAAGGGCTCATCATCCTTTTGTGATATTCTGAAAATGTCATATTTCCTCCTATTAGGTCCCCTACAATAGTCCTAATACTTTTCTAGGAGCAATTTCTTCATAGTGTCCCAATCTGGAACAACAACTCTACCTAATCCCATGAACCACCTTAGGGTTGCATCCTTTAGATTTGTAGGGAAGATTTTGAGCCTATGGGCATCAAAAGTATAATCATAGCTTCTACATAGGACATGAAATTTAAATAGAAATGTATGTCATTAACCCATAAAAGACTGGTAATGTTGAAGGAGGGATGTTTTTCAGAACTATAGCCCTTTCCTAGTTAGTGATTGGGAACTCAAAAGTGGCACATTTAGGATTATCATCCACTACATCTTCCATGGTGCGGTATGTTCCTTTTGTATGTGTGCTAGATGTTGGTGATAAGAAAATTTCTTCTTCAG
Source organism: Sequoia sempervirens (assembly GCA_007258455.2). Taxonomy (NCBI): domain Eukaryota; kingdom Viridiplantae; phylum Streptophyta; class Pinopsida; order Cupressales; family Cupressaceae; genus Sequoia; species Sequoia sempervirens. The sequence goes on from VDFB02105785.1 coordinate 349,443,184, forward strand.
TGTTACCTTTGCTCTGAGTACTATATTCACTAATCTCTGATATTGCTTATTGGCATGTAGAGAGAAGAAATGTACCCAAGGGATCTCTATGATTTTGCATACATGTAATATGGCTTTATAACATAGCGGTCTTGCACAATGTTAGTGTATCTCTGTTGTTGGAAAAATATTAATTCTAACAGTCCTAATGCTAGAAAGAAAAGTTAAGTATGAAAGCTGTAAAAACAAGTCTATGAAGATAGCACCATCCCCAACAATCACGCCAAAAATTTAGTCTAAACTAATGTATTGTAAACTTAGTAGAACCTACACAATTCATAGGTTTAATTGACTTAACAGTCCACTCAACATTAGTTAATACTACATTAAATTATCAACTCGAGGTTTGTAAGCTTGTGATGGTGCAACATTATATATGCCTTTAGAGACTCAAAACTACTTAAGATATCCTATTCAAGTTATTCTACTTGCTGGTGTGAGCACCCTTCAAAATCTACACACATTCTAAACTCTCTTTCATGTGTTAGTTATATGCAAACCTGTTAAATGCTCCTATGAAATAATGCATAATGCCTCTCAAACAAGATAACAAAACAAAACTATTTAGAAGCATGAAAGAAACATATGCACACCTATTCCATAGTGGATTGGTGTCACTTGTGCAAAGTGACCCTTTCCCAATCCTTGACAAGCTCAATGATAAAATGCTTTGAAGATGGAGTGAAATGGACAAAATTAGCTCTCAATTGAAGAGAGTAACTTTGCATGAAGATTGTGGATGGATTGTTGAAGAATACGCCTTCTATTTATAGAATCTCAAATGGTAAGAGTTCCCAAAAGAGAGAAATGTGGGATAAAGATTTAGCCCATAAGAAGGAGCCACTTGTCACCTTGTGAGTGGTTGAGGAATGTGCAATTTTTGGTCAATGTGCCAATAAATGAGATTGGTTGGCCTTTTCAAATTCAAATTTGGCTTGTTGGAGGGAGAAAAAGAGATTTAAATGCCAAGTGGGGGACATGTAAGAGGGGAGTTATTGCCATGTTGGAAGGCACAAGTCAACTTGTTTTCAAATTCAATCTTTAGGAATATTCTCCAAAGATGCCTTGTTGAGGGAAAATGAGGAATTTATAAATGAATTAAAATGCTTTATTTGTTTAAGTGGGAAAAGCTAGAGGATGTGATGGGTGATTAGATTAGATTAATCATGGATTAGATTAATTAAGATGATGTTAGGTGATTTTGACCCATTTGACTTAGATTTAGGGATTTAAATTAAATCAAAGGGAGACGAAAGGTGATTTTAGATTTAATTAAATAAAGGTTTGATTTATTTAATTAAAATGATGATGATAGTCTTAAATTAAATAAATTTAATTTATTCAATTTAAATGAATGAACCTTAGAGATTGAATTTAATCAAAAGATGGAATAATAAGATTTGATTAAAAAATGATTTAGTTAATCAAATGAGGTAATTATAGGCTTAAATTAAATAAAGTTAATTTATTCAATTTAAATGAATGATCCTTAGAGATTGAATTAAATGAACTTGATTTACCCATTGATACATTTTGAACCATTTTTCGATGAATATCGGGTTAGAATTTTGACGTTTCAAATGTCGTCGCAATTCCGACGCAAAAATAGTGATAAACAGCCGTCAAAATTCCGACGGGTTGTCGTCAAAAAATGGTTCAAAATGTATCAATGACCTGATGAATGGATTTAATGAACTTGATTTATTTAATGAGTGGGTGGATATGAATTCAAATTATCATCTCATAGTGGGATTGGTGCTATTTTGATGTGGAAAATAGCCCTTTCCCAACCCCTTTATGATAAGATCAAGATATTGAGTGCTTGAGATTATGCATCAAGATGACAAACTTACGGAGATAGATACTAAGATTGTGGAGATGATAATCAAGATGAAATGCTAACTTGAATGAGTTGTGGAGGAGTAATACAATAGAGAAACTCTCTATTTATAGCCAAGAAGGATAAAAGAATGCCAAACATGGAGGATGTGGGACTAAAGATCCACCAATGACAAGATGCCACTTCTCAACATGTGAGAGGTTGAGGAATGAGCACATTTTGGTCAATGTGCCAAAGAGGGGGAGATTTGAAATTTGAATTTGATGACAAGATGAGTTAAATGCTAAGTTTGACTTGTGCAAGAGACATGTAAGAGACATGTAAGATCTCTTAAATGCTTTGTTGGAAAGACAAATCCCTTTTGGAGGGATTTTCAAACTTGGAGGAATACTCCCCAAAGATGCCAAGTTAAAAATAAATAAAGATTTTAATAAATCATTTAAATGCATTTTCATGTGCACATGGCAAAATCTAGAGAATTTTGAGATTAGGATTAAATTAATCAAGGTTTAATTAATTTAGTGAGGGATTAGGTGATTTGACCTATTTGATTTAGATTTATGGATTAAAATAAATCAAAAGGAGATGGAAAATGGTTTTGGATTTAATTAAATAAAGATTTGATTTATTTAATCAAAGAGAATGATGTTAGTGTTAAATCAAATAAAGATAGATTTATTTAATTTAAATGGATGACCTTAGGAGATTAATCAATTAAACTTGATTTATTTAATTGATCAAGCGAATATGATTTAATTAAATATGAGGAATGCATGATGTCAATTTCACATGTCTATAGTTGGAAAATCATAGAATTACAAAATAGTAAAATATATAACTAGAACTAGTGACTACAGGTAGCTACAACTTACACTGTAACTGAACTATCTCTAATGAAATGATACTATGACAAATCAAAATGAATAAAAACTAATGACTCAACTAAATTAACCTTCGACTATTGGTTAACCATTGTATGCATATTTGTAAGCATTCATTAATGATAAGCAAGATATGAGATTCAACTTAACTTGCATAAATTTCATGAGATAATGATAAATGAAAGACAAATATTAAACAAAAATGAATAACTGAAAATGAAGTGAGGAATAGTACCTTGAGTGGCTTGCTCAAGTGGTTGTTCTCACTTTAACTAAACCCAAATCTAACTAATAGATTCTATGCATCCCATGAAATTAACTCCATTCATTACATACCATAAAAGATTACAAAATATCTTTCCATAGATTGTACTTGATCATTTTGAATATTTTTCATGTCTTGAAATTGATAGTAACTGATAACATAAAACTGAAAAACCAACTCTGTTATCTATTGATTCAACCAACAACTATATACAAGCTTGATGGAATCTTAGTCAAAGCAACAAATTAACTAAAATCATTAACTCCACTCCCAAATATTAGAGCGTAGAGTTAAGACTAATTTATTCAATGAGCTCCTTTGATACTCGCCACTCTTAGCCATCTTCAAGTCAACCACTTCATCCTTCTTAAAGAAAATTTCCATCGCTGCCTGTGCTTCTTTCTTGTCCCTAAAAAACCTTCATTCCCCACATGGAAAGGGAAGTAATTTGGGAAATACATTCTTCATCCAACATGATATCCCTCCCTTTCAGGTTCACAGACCTCTCCTTCTAGCCTTGAACAAATAAATCTATAACTTGGGGATATTTCCATGCAACTTTTCCATGTATAGAGTAAGGCCACCCTTCTCAAGGACTTCCCAAACCTCTTTTTTCTTCATCATAGTCTCACAGGACCTCGGCTTAGCCCTGTTTCTATCCCCTCCCATGGCGGAAAATTTGACACACTGAGACCCAACACTTAGCCAAAAGAACTTTTGACAAAAGCAAGAGCCAAACAAACTAGCCTTGATGAACTAAAGAATCTCGAAACAAAGGAAAAAAATGCCCAAAATCCATGTGAAATTAGCCTTTGGACAAAGATGTAATAATGAACTGCAATCCTTGTAAAAGCCACCACTTCTAATCAAATCTTGAACAACCTTAGTCATGAATATCAAGCACGTGATTAAGGACAACTAGCCTTTCATTCGACATAAACGATTAGCACTCATTGTTAACAATGGTGGAGGCCTCAAACGGAATTGGGTCATTGAACTCCCATTCCTTACTCTCACGAACACCATAGTTGGAAAAAAAATCTGCCAACTTATTTCCTTCTCTCAAGACATGGGAAATGTAAACATTTTCAAAAGAATTGATGATATTGATAGAGTACCGAACCATGGCCTCAATTTTCCAAGGAGGGGAAACAATCTTCAAATTGTTAATAACATTCAAGGAGTCACCCTCCAGCCAAACCTTTTGATACCCTTTTCTTTGTGCCAACTTGAGAACATGATAGGTAGTAGCCGCCTCCACAAAGTGGTTTTTTTGGATCCCAAAGGGAGTGCCACCATTGAGATGAGCCTACCATTAGAATTTCTAATCACTCTCCCACAACTTGTAGGTCCTGGATTTCCTTTAGCCATGCCATCAAAATTAATCTTAACCCAACCATCTGGTGATACCTTCCACACAACATTATATCTAGAGGATTTCCCTTTAGAAATAGGGAGAGATATATCACATGAAAACTTCCATTTTTGAGCAAATGATATATTAGAGGAGCACAGGTTAATATTTTGACCTGTGTAAAAAAAGTCCTAGAAATGAAGTTCTCTTTAATAGCTGCACTAATCTTATGGGCAACATTTGAAGCTGGAATAGCAACATTTTTGAAGATTTTGTTATTATGTTCCAACCACAGCCCCCACATTACATGAGGAAAATCAAGGGACCATAAAATCTAAAAGGCTAGATTAGAAGAAGGACCAACCCATTGGAACCATAAATCTTTGACAGAGCCTGGGAAGACCCAACTAAGATTCCACAATGAAAGCACATGGTTCTAGATCACTCCAACATAACTACTCCTAATCATCAAATGAAAAATATTTTCTGCTTCCTTTTCACAAAGAAAGCATCCATTGGGCATAACAAAACCTCTTTTAATCAAGTTATCAGTAGTAAGAAATTTATTTTGACAAAAGAGCCAAAAGAAAATATTGATCTTGGGGATCAACCTAGAAGACCAAATAGAAACCCAAAAAGGAGACAGACCAGTAAAAGAATCACTCATATGAAAAGCCAAAGCAACATAAAAATTACCTATAGAGGAAGGTTTCCAAACAAACTTATCAAGAGAGGGGGTAGAAGGGATATGAACCGATGAGATAGCTCTATATAAGCCTTCCAAACTTAGATCCACGTCGTGCAACTTCCTCCAGTGGCCTCCTTCAATATAATCAACAACAAATCTTCCAAACTGTCGTAAACAAAGGTCCATAAAGGGACTAGCCCATGGAACATCCTTAAGTTAATATATTGCTATTTATGATATAATAGATAATAAATAAATATATTTATAATATTATCTTAATAAAATTGTAATAATGTAATTGTAGACACCTAAATTTAATCACTTCCATATGATTAAATTTGTTGCATTTACGTCTATCATATTAATATTAATTTATTAAATTAATATTACACCCTTTGTCCCATACCGATAAAGTATTTAATTTAATAATTAATACTTTGTCTTTTTACCCTTATTCCTCTCTAAATTAAATAAATACACTAATTTATTTAATTTAGTCATTATTCCTCTTTTTGATTTAGAAATCAATTTAAAATTCCTCACTTTCTCTCTCCTTGTCACATTCTCCTACATTTGCCACTTGCCTCTAATCTTCTGTTAATTAGCCTAATCCAATATTTGCACAACCTTAACCAAAATCATTAGCTAAATTTAGCACCACCTTTTTGGTCAATTCTTCCATTTTTCCTTTTTGTTGTTAACCCCCTTTCCTATGTGAATTTTTAATTCACATTTATTTGCTCTAGATTCCTCTCCTTTAAATGTGAATTTTTAATTCACATTCCATTCTCCCAAGGCTTCTAGAACCTTGGACTTGTCACAATCTCCACATGTGACCAAGTCCCCCCTTTTTGGAGCCCACCTTTTACCCTCACAAGATCATCGCGCGATTAGTGAGATTTTTTAATTCACATTTACATCACTCCAACCACCTTTCCTTTTTCCCATGTAGATTTTTGAGGGAATTCTAAAATTCTCAAATGTCCACTCCCAACTTGGGGACAAAGAAATCCTTTTGTGGAAATCACCGTCGCGGGTCGCATTGTCGCTTCCACCGTGTGCGCTTTGACAGCTCATGCTCCACATGTATCCTGCGTCACTTCACCCTCCACATGTCAAGATGTGAGGGCTTGTGGAGTTCTCAACCACAGTAGCCGCTTCATCTTGACCTTATTGAATCAATCTTGACCCTTGAATTCTCAAGTGCATACATAAATACCACATTACCGGGGCATTTCCAGCAATTGCCGTTTGAGCAACTGTCTTCGCTGTTTCCTTTTCAACACTTTGCACTCTCATAACTACATGCTGTCCATTTGAATCCTCAAGCCTTTTTCAATCATTCAACCATCTTTGTTCATCATTTTGCATATTGAAGCTTGCATTTTAGTCATTCAATCAATCATCTAAGGAGCACACAACCAATCCAAGCAAGGGCCAATCAAAGAGGTATCAACAACAAGGGAGGTAAAAATATTTGTGTTTCATTTTGTTTGCATTTCTTTTTGTTGAACCACTCTTTTGGCTAATCTTGAGGTGTCCTTGGTGTTTTATTATTCATGTTTCTTAGTTAGATTTGCACATTTAGAGCAGTAGGAATTCCAAGGTATACAGTAATTATAAATATATAAAATAATCATAATAGTAATATAAAAATATGATAATAGTAAAATAATAATATAATATTTACCCTAATTAAACCCTAATCTTAAAGATAAGTGAACATTAAACTTTGTTGAATACCACTCATAACTCTTAATCTAACCCTATTTGATCCCCAATCTTAACTCTAACCATAACCCAAATCTAATCCTAACCCAAACCTTTATTAAATACTAACCCAAATTGAACCCTAGCTATTAACTACAATTCAAGAATAACCTTATTTAGTTTAAATATTAACACTAATAAACCTCAATTGTATAATAATAATAATAATAATAAATTTAAATTTAGTAAATATCATTATGAATAAATTATTAAGGTCTTGACATTATTAGTAAATAAATTGTATTAATAATATTACATTATAAATATTATATTATTATTATATAAATAAATTAAATTATTATATTATTATAATATAATTAAATATATTATAGTATTATTATAATCTAATTATATATATTATATTATTAGTAAATAATATATAATGAAATAGACATGTCTCATAGATTACTCTAAAATAGATATGCTAGTTATACTTTATATTTGATAGTTTCTTATACTTGTTGATCAAACTATTTATTGATAATTGTTTGTTATCTTAATGGATTTATATGACCTTATAACATCAACATAGTAATTATAAAATTATAAATATACATTAAAAAAAAATATGATAATGAATAAATGTCAACAATTTTCCTTACTATATTTTATATTATTAAAAATAATTATTTTTTCTAATCAAGAATATTTATTTATTTTAAATATAAAAACAAATAAATCAACTAAAAAATTATATAATTGACAATAACTTGTGTCACACCTCGTAACACACAAATCCAAAAGTAAACCAAATTACTGTATTTGTCCCGATTTCAGGAAAAAACATTCTTTTACAATTCGAAGGAAACTTAGTCACCCCTCTGTGTTTTTCTCCCATCTATCCTCCCATCGCTATCTTGCCACCATCAATCTTCCTCATTCAAATATGTTGTCCTTGTTCTCTGCAACACACATTCCTTCCCATACGCTGGCCCATATCCTACTCAGCTCACAAGCTATCCAACCCACATGCCGCGGTTCCATCATTCTTCTGGTGCTCTTATCCTTTTATCGCTGATTTTACTACCCTCGCCTCATGCATTTCATCTTATCCAGGTTGAATTCATCACACCCACGCCATCTATGGACGTGTTAACTAGCTTCGACTGTTGGAAGGGAAGTTTATAATTTATCCCTCATGCTATTTCTGCAATTTCTATAATCTCTTTCTGGAATCTGCCAAACCAGACTGCTTTGTATTAGTTAGCTTATTTCCATTATGTTTTGTTGTTATGTTTAGAATTTCTTTCATATGTAATTGTTGACAGTTCTTTGCATCTATTTAAACTCACTTGGCTGTAGCCATTTTGGCATAAACCAAGTTAATGAATAAAAGTTTGTTTTTTTTGTTGTAGCAATTTGTTTTTGTTTTATATTTTGTCTTTGCTCTTTCTATCAAATTGGTATCAGAGCTAGATGATCAGGGAAGGGATGAAGATTTCAGAAGGTTGAAAACTGCAAATAGAGATAAGGAAAATGTGTGATCATTGTTGTAGCTCTTGTGTGTGTTGAAGTTGCTAAGTATTGAAGTCATTTATATGTCTTTTTGTATTTTCTTGAAACTCTTTTATGGATTTGATATAAAGAAATGATTTAAAAGGATTTTTTGTTGAAAAATAAGATAAGTGCATATCAGGAAGGGGAGATAACATCATGGCATTTAGTAGTAATTTAACTCAGCCCCAAATTCCAATATTTATAGGTAAAAATTATGATATATGGGAAATAAAAATGAGGACATTTTTTTGTTCACAAGATTTGTGGGAGTTTGTTCAAAATGGGTTTGTAGAACCTCAAGATTTGTCTACTTTGTCACAAACACAAAAAGATGATCTTAAGGAAAAGAAAAAGAAAGATTCTAAAGCTTTGTTTCTTATTCAACAAGCAATGGATGAAACTTTGTTTTCTAGAATATCTAATGCAACTAGTTCTAAGCAAGCTTGGGAAATTTTGGAAAATTCATACCAAGGGACAACTAAAGTAAAAGTTGCAAAATTACAGATTTTAAGGAGGAGTTTTGAAAATCTTCAAATGAGTTCATCAGAACCTATAGATCAATTTTTCAGTAATGTAATGAATATTGTAAATCAAATGAAGATACATGGTGAAAATATATCTAATCAAAAGGTGATAGAAAAGGTTCTTAGAAGCCTTCCTAACAAATTTGATGGAATAGTGGTTGCAATTGAAGAATCAAAAGATTTATCTCAAATGTCAATAGATGAATTGATGGGATCTTTGCTTTCTCATGAAACTAGAATGAATCGAAATAAAAATTATTCTTTGGAGAGTGCTTTCAGAACACAGGTATCATTTGGAAGAGGAAGAGGTAGAGGAAGATCAAACTTTAGAGGAAGAGGAAGAGGAAGAAGTGAACAGACAAGTTCAGATCAAGGAGAAAGAAACAACTCATCCTATCAAAATTTCAACAATAGAGGATGTGGAAGAAATCAGTTTCAATCATCAAGGTATGATAAATCACAGATACAATGTCACTATTGTAAGAAATATGGTCATTTTGCAAATGAATGTAGAATCAAACAAGCTGAAGTGGATAAGCAAAACGAAAATTATACAAATGTATCTGCTAATAATTCTAGAAGTTTACTCATAACTTGTAATGTGGCTCAAGAAAGCTCTAATGATGTATGGTTTTTAGACAGTGGTTGTAGCAACCATATGACAAGTAACAAAGAATTATTTGCTAGTTTGGATGATTCTATAAAATCAGAAGTGAAATTGGGAAATGATAGTAGAGTATCTGTAACTGGGAAAGGAATCATTAATATCATGACTAAGAGTGGTGAAAAGAGACACATTGATAATATTTTCTTTGTACCTGGTTTAAAACATAATTTGTTGAGTGTTTTAAGTCAATTAATGCAAAAAGGATACAGAGTTCACTTTAAAAATGATGAATGTACAATTTTGGATAGAAATCCTAATGATAGATTAATTGCAAGGGTCAAAATGACACAAAACAAAATGTTCCCCCTTCAAATTAATTGTATTCAAGGAAAGGAGGAAATTAACTTCAAAACAGTATACTTAGACCAGACATGGCTTTGGCATTTAAGGTATGGTCACCTTCATTTTGGAGGTTTGAGTTTATTGCAAAAGAAAAATATGGTGAGAGGTTTACCAGTTATAGATCATCTAGCTAGTACATGTGAAAGTTGTATCTTAGCAAAACAACATAGAGAGAGTTTTCTAGTAAAAAGTTCATACAGAGCAAAAACACCATTAGAATTAGTTCACACCGATATATGTGGGCCAATGCAAAATCCATCTTTAGGAGGCAATTTATATTTCCTAACATTTATTGAAGATTTTAGCAAGAAGACATGGATATACTTTCTCAAGTAGAAGTCTAAAGCATTTGATAAATTCAAGGAGTTTAAAGCGTTGACAGTAAAATAAAGTGGATTCTACATTAAGGTACTTAGATCTAATAAGGGTGGTGAATTAAGTTCTAATGAATTTTTGGATTTTTGCAGATATCATGGAATTAAGAAATAGTTTACAACAAGATATACACCACAACAAAATGGAGTAGCCGAAAGGAAGAACAAAACTATAATGGATATGGCTAGGAGCATGATGAAGGCCAAAAATTTATCCAATGATTTGTGGGCAGAAGCAATGGCATGTGTAGTGTACATTTTGAATAGGAGTCCTATAAAGAGTGTGAGGGATCAAATCCCCCAAGAAGCATGGAATGGTAAGAAGCATATTGTCTCTCATTTTAGAATTTTTGGATGTGTTGCTTATTCTCTAGTGCCATTTGAATTGAGAAGGAAATTAGATGATAAGAGTGAAAAATGTATTTTTATTGGTTATGATGAGCAATCAAAAGTTTACCGGTTATATAATCCAATTACAAAGAAATTGATTATTAGTAGAGATGTTGAATTTAAGGAAGAAGAATCATGGGATTCAAATGTTGACAGAATAGTCACAGGTGGAGCACCTATACATGATAGTGAGGAGGAACCAAAAGAAAAAGGTGGTCAAACACCACCAAGAAATATTGTGCAAGGTATATCATCATCCCATCCAAATATTTCTAATCCAAATTCAAATTTAAGTGATGAATCAAATCCAACACTTTCTTCATTAAGGAAAAGGTGTAAAGGAAAGAAAACAAAAAGCTTAAAAGAAATATATGATAAAGGAGATGAAAATTTGAATTCAAATTTTGCTTTATTTGCTAGTGATCCTGTTTATTTTGAAGAAGCAATACAAGATGATAATTGGATTAAGGAAATGGATGAAGAAATAAACTCTATTTAAAGAAATAAAACATGGGAGTTAGTAGATTTACTTGAAGATAAAGATTGCATAGGAGTTAAATAGGTTTATAAAACTAAATTTAATGCTGAAGGCCAAATTGTAAAACATAAAGCAAGATTAGTTGCAAAAGGGTTTTTACAGTAGTATGGGATTGACTATAATGAAACTTTTGCTCTAGTTGCAAGGATGGACACAATTAGAACTATTCTAGCAGTAGCTGCACATAATAATTGGAATGTTTTTCAAATGGATGTGAAATCAACTTTCTTAAATGGTTTTCTTGATCAAGAAGTTTCTGTTTTACAACCCCTTGGTTATGAAGTTCATGGTCATGAAAATAAGGTTTATAAATTAAAAAAGGCACTTTATGGATTGAAATAGGCACCTAGGGCTTGGTATAGTAGAATTGATTCATATTTGATAAGTAATGGATTCAAAAGAAGCAATAGTGAGCCTACATTGTATATAAATACTAATGATGAAGGTCAAATTTTGGTTGTATGTCTATATATTGATTTGATTTTTAGTGGAAATTTGTCTGTAGACATGTTTAAGTCAAATATGATGAAAGAGTTTGAAATGACAGATTTGGGCTTGATGAGATATTTTTTGGGTATTGAAGTTGTTTAAACAGATAAGGGAATTTTTATTTGTCAATCCAAATATGCCAAGGATGTATTAAGAAGACTTAAAATGTTGAATTGTAATCCTGCATCAACTCCAGTTGTCACAGGAACAAAATTGAGCAAAGAGGATAAGGGGTCAAATGTTGATCCAACCAGATTTAAAAAACTTGTTGGTAGTTTAATGTATCTTACAACTACAAGGCCTAATATCATGTATGGTGTAAGTTTGATTTCAAGGTTCATGGATTCACCTCAGAATTCTCACTGGAAAGTTTGGAAGAGAATACTTATCTATATGTTGCAGGAACAATAGGATATGGAATTCTATATTCCAAAACTAACAATTTTGATTGGTTGGTTATACTGATAGTGACTTTGCAGGTAGCATAGATGACAAGAAAAGTACATCAGGACATATATTTCATATTGGAT
>VDFB02105785.1:350096000-350108000 GCA_007258455.2 Sequoia sempervirens
AATATACCCATGATCTCAGGGCCCACATTCTGCATATCCTCCTAGTTATGTGCATGCTTTGAGAAAAAAGTAGCTTTTTGATGATGTTGTGAAGTGTGCATGCATGTTTTTTACATTCCACTATATTTTTCATGATCTTTCCACCAAATTTTCATGAAATAGAATATTTTTCATGTTGAAAGTCATATAATATCAATTCAACTTTGAATTCTAGTGAAAACTAGTATAAAATTGAAGTTTGGAGGGGAACAAGCTTTTGAAAAATTCAAATTGTTGAGGAGTTTGAAGAAAGAAGAAGCTAAGGCTACATAATTGGGTTGAACTCTTCCATTTGAAACTTTGGTTTTTTAGTTATGTGAAGTCTTTTTACATTTTCTTTCATTCTATTATGCCTTGCTTTCATTTTTTTTATTTTGCATATTCCATGTTGATCATTGTTTGTTTGTCATTATAACCTTAGGTTGTAAATGAACACTTTAAATTACACAATTCTATACACTTTCCAATTACATTTTTAAATATTTGAGGAATTTTGTTATTTAACAATTGACTTACCTTGTGTATGCTTCCACATTTTGTACACACATATATTTGACATACGTTTTAAGGATGTAAAATAAAACATCATTTCTCAATCCTTTATTATGGATGTACATACCACTCTCCAAAGCTTTCATCGAGGTATTTTTTCAAACAATTATACAAAACAACTGATTTCCTTGTCTATGCTACCAAATTTTCCATACATGTATCTAAAAAATTGGAATATACTCCTCCCACATTGATAGATCTTAGAAACTATTTTGGTTTTCATCTCTATTTCTAAATTTACCTCATCACTTTTAGTTGTGATATATTTTAAATGTTTCCTTGATTAGTTTACCTTCAAGGGATTCTAACCCTTCTCTCCACTGTTACAAGACTCTTTATTCAAGGCTATGTTAGCAACATGGAGAAAGGTGCAACCTATCTTGCAATCATGGCTCAAAATGGAAGCAAATAGGAAATCATGGATCAAAATGGAAGCATGGAAAAATAATTTGAATTGTGATGTAACTAGGGGAGGTATTTCAACACAAATCAACACAAAAAATCAACCAACAACAAAAATTCACAAGTCACAATTCTCAAAACTCTTCACTTTTCACCAAATCAACACTCTTCCTTGTAGCATTGCCAACTCATTCAATTGGGTATTTATTCTCGATAAAATTCTTTTAGACCAAGAATTGAACCATTTCAAGGACCCTTCAAGGTACACAATCACATTCCAACAAACCACTATTGGTTACTTTGTAATGACTTTCTCAAATTAGGCTTTCTACGCCAACTAGGCCTCAAATTAGGCCACTTTAACAAAGAAACTTACCTTGAAACTTGACCAAAACCTCCAAACACATGTGTGAAGCAATTTATATGTATTCAAACGAAAGAATTCACAATTAGTTCTAAAAAAATCATCGACCAGGATGCCAAAACCAAAAACCCCCTTTTTAAGCCAAATAACCTAAGGCTTATTGGAAAACACACTTCCCAACCTTATCACAACATGTCACCTCCTCAAACAGGTCTAAAATGGCTTGCACAAACTCAATTCAATAAGAAACGACACTTCCCTAACACAATACTCACTTTATCATGTCAAAACCTCTCAAATTCACATTGAAAACACCAAATTTCACTACAGGGCTTCATGCCCAACTCAACTCTTGACCTCCCCTATACTTACTCAACATTCCCACACCTTTTTAGTGATGTTTCAGACCCATTCCTCAAGTTACAATGGCCATAGTGAGAGGAATGGGTCAATACACCATTTTAAATGACTTTCAAACCTTAAAATTGTGTTTAGGGTGGAGCACACTAGCTTGCCAATGTGGTAGGGTTGAGAAGGTAGGGGAAGCATATGCTTCATAGAAATGGCATCTCACAATGATGTGAGAAGGTAGGGGTAGTGTATGCCTCATAGAAATTGTGTCTCATGGCAGTGTATACCTCATAGAAATGGTGTCTCATGGTGATATACATCACCATGAAACTCCATTTCTATGAGGCATACACTGCCCCTACCTTCTCAACCCTACCACATTGGCAAGCTAGTGGAGTGAGCTAGCTTGCCAATGCTCCACTAGCTTGCTAATGCAGTAGGGTTGAGAAGGTAGGGGAAGTGTATGCCTCATAGAAATGGTGTCACATGGTGATAGAAACCATTTCTATGAGGCATATACTGCCCCTACCTTCTCAACCCTACCACATTGGAAAGCTAGTGCACTCCACCCTAAACACAGTTTTAAGGTTTGAAGTCATTTAAAATGGTGTATTGACCTATTCCTCTCACCGTGGCCATTGAAATGCAAGGAATGGGTCTGCAACATCACTAAAAAGGTGTGGGAATGTTGAGTAAGTACAGGGGAGGTCAAGAGTTGAGTTGGGCATGAAGCCCTATAGTGAAATTTGGCATTTTCCATGTGAATTTGAGAGGTTTTAACATTATAAATTGAGTATTGTGTTAGGGAATAATTGTTTCTTGTTGAATTGAGTTTTTTTAGGCCATTTTCAACTTGTCTGAGGTGGTGACATGTTGTGATAAGGTTGGGAAGTGTGTTTTCCAATAAGCCCTAGGTTATTTGGCTTAAAAAGAGGATTTTTGGTTTTGGAATCTTGGTGGATGAATTTATGAGAAATAATTATGAATTATTTGGTTTCAATACATATAAATTTCTTCCCACATGTTTTTGGAGGTTTTGGTCAAGTTTCAAGATAAGTTTCTTTGTTGAAGTGGCCTAATTTGAGGCCTAGTTGGCGTAGAAAGCCTGTTTTGAGAAAGTCATTACAAAGTAACCAATAGTGGTTTGTTGGCATGTAATTGTGTACCCTGAAGGGTCCTTGAAATGGTTGAAGTATTTTTTTGAAAGAATTTTATCAAGAAGAAATACATGATTGAATGATTTGGCAATGCTAGAAGGAAGAGTGTTGATTTGGTGAAAAGTGAAGAGTTTTGAGAATTGTGACTTGTGAATTGTTGTTTTTGGTTGATTTTTTTGTCTTGAGTTGTGTTGTAGGACCTCCCCTGGTTGCATCACAATTCAAATTATTTTTCCATGCTTCCATTTTTCCATGATTGGAAAATAGGTTGCACCTTTCCCCATGTTGCTAACGTAGCCTTGATTAAAGAGTCTTGTAACAGTGGAGAGAAGCATTAGAATCCCTTGTAGGTAGACTAATCAAGGAAAAATTTAAAATATATCACAACTAAAAGTGATGAGGTAGGTTTAGTGATGAGGTAAATTTAGAAATAAAGATGAAAACCAAAATATTTTCTAAGATCTATCAATGTGGGAGGAGTATATTCCAATTTTTTAGAGACATGTATGGAAAATTTTGTAGCATAGACAAGGAAATCAGCTACTTGGTATAATTTTTTGACAAAATACCTCGATGAAAGCTTTAGAGAGTGGCATGTGCATCCATAATAAAGGATTGAGAAATGATGTTTTATTTTACTTCCTTAAAATGCATGTCATATATATGTGTATACAAAATATGGAAACATACACAAGGTAAGTCAAATGTTAAATAACAAAATGCCTCAAAGAGATGTGGTTTAAAAATGTAATTGGAAAGTGTATGGAATTGTGTAATTTAAAATGTGCATTGACAACCTAAGGTTATAATGACAAACAAACAATGATTAACATGGAATATGCAAAATAACAAAAATGAAAGCAAGCCATAATAGAATGAAAGAAAATGTGTAAAGAATTCACATACCTAACAAACTAGAGTTTCAAATGGAGGAGTTCAACCCAAATATGTAGCCTTAGCTTCTTATTTCTTCAAACTCCTCAATAATTCAAATTTTTCAAAAGCTTGTTCCCCTCCAAACTTCAAGTATATATCAGTTTTCACTGGAATTCAAACTTGAATTGATATTATATGCCTTTCAACCTGAATTTTTTTCTATTTCATGCAAAGGTGGTGGAAATATCATGAAAAATGTAGTGGAATGTGAAAAAAATGCACACACCTCACAACATCGTCAAAAAGCTACTTTTTGTCTGAGCACGTGCAAAACGAGGAGAATATGTAGAATGTGGGTATTGAGATCATAGGTATATTGAGTTTTTAACCATTTTTAGAGCAAGCAAAAATTTGCTCATGTTATAACGTGAGCACATTATTTCTTGCTAAAAATGATCATATCTCCACTTCTTGAAAACACGCTCGCATTATGAGAAAGTTGGTTTTTTAATAGATTTATTTTCTCTCTTTGTCTATACCATATCTACCCTAATTCTATCTCTCCCCTCTACCCTTATACCCTAATTGTATCTCTCTCCCCTCTATCCGCTACCCTTAACCCTTATACCCTCACTCACTCCTATCTCTCTCCCCTCTACCCTCTACCCTTAACCCTTATACCCTCAAACCTTAAACCCTAATTATATCTCTCTTCCCTCTGTAAGGAAAGTCAAGGTGCGGAAACAACTCTCCTAACACCAAAACCTTAGAGAAGAATGCATATATACTTTTAATTTTTCCAATTATAGTTCAATTAAGATGCACTATGAAGTAGATAGTAGAAATAAAGTATTTGAAAATCACACATGAACACCAGATATACGTGGGAAAACCCTTATGAGAGAAAAACCCACCACACCAAGAGAAGTCACTTTATATTACAGTAGTAAAGATTACATACAAGTTTCAGACTTATCTTTCTGATGTCTATTTATAGTAGCATTCACCAAGAACAATCTTGTACAAGAACCTTCAAGTTACAGTCTTCACTAAATAGAAATCATCCACTGATCATGCAACAATCTGTTGAATCAACCAATTGATCATAATCTACAATCATAGAGTATAACCATGTCATTCCATGTTCGTCGAGCTTCCTCACAGAACCATCACAATGAACAATCTTCCAACTATTTAGATTCAACTTTTCCTATTGGTCCACGAGACTCCACATAGGGCAGTGAAACGGTCAATAGAGCCCACATTGTATCGACATGTTAGTGAGACACAAGAAGTGTCTCCCCAATGCCTAAAAGCTTCATATCAATGTCGCCAAGTGTTTCACTGAGCTTTCATGTGTTACATCGAATCACCAAATGGTCAGTGAGACCTATCACTTTC
Organism: Sequoia sempervirens; assembly: GCA_007258455.2. Classification (NCBI taxonomy): domain Eukaryota; kingdom Viridiplantae; phylum Streptophyta; class Pinopsida; order Cupressales; family Cupressaceae; genus Sequoia; species Sequoia sempervirens. The sequence goes on from VDFB02105785.1 coordinate 350,101,143, forward strand.
GCCAGGAGATCATAGCGAGGTCCAAAAATCTCATAGATGTGAGTTTACCATTTGGAAAGAGTATCGTTCTTCAATGAGACTACCTATTGATGTCATAAGTCACACCGAAGAGTCATTCTGTCAGTAGGACATATCATTCTCACAAGGACCTCATGCCAAGTCATTAAGGGTTATACCAAAGTGTTCACAAGTCATACCAAGCTGCAATCACTAGTCGGCAAGACTCATCACATTCACCAGGAGATGATATCGAAGTCACATGTTATACCGATTGCCAAACTGTAGTTGGAAAGACATATCATTATCACCAAGAGGTTTCACCGAGATCTCTTATGTCACCCCGAAGCCATCAATAGTCGCCAAGACATACGTCCTTCGCTAAGACTTTACTCCAAGATCTTTAAGTTACACCGAGACCACCGTTTGCTAAGAGCTATATCGAAGACTTCTCATCATCAGCGAGACATTCCATTCTCACTGAGACTTCTCTCTAAGACCCTTGCATTACCCCAAAGACACCTATCGCTATGAGTCTCCCGAAAGCCCAATAAGAAACATACTATCGGTGAGACATGTTACTTTCGATAAGACTTCTCACCGAGCCGCCATAGGTCATCCCGATGACTCCAATGTGAATCCCCGTCGGCGAGACCTTGCAATGTTGTTGGGACTTCTTCCCTAGTAATGTAACACCCCAAATCCCCTAATTGCTATGAGTCTCCCCGACTCCCGATTGAATGGCCTGTCGGCCAGAGGTCTCAACGCGGTAAGATGTCACAACGACTGCTTCTTGTCACAGTGATAGGCTCCAAAGTAAAAGCATTCACAAGACTCTTGTAATGTCACAACGACCTGATTTGATTCAACAAGATGTTCCAAACTGCTCATTGGCTAGACATAGAAGATGTCCCACCTACTTGTCCCTTTCAGAGGTTTTGTCCAGTGATGATTGAGACATATATCTCCAACAATCTCTCACTTGATGAAGATCACATAGGCACCTCTAGAGCACAACAAAACTTACTGAAAATCATGGGCACTAAAGCCCATTGAACTGGCACACCACCTGAACTTGTCTCTGCTCACTGGCTTCGTCAATGCATCCTCAACATTCTCCAGAGTATCAACCTTTTCCAAACTAACCTTTCCATCCTCCACCATATCTCATACAAAGTGGTACTGTACATCTATATGTTTCGTCCTGGCATGGAAAGTAGGGTTATTTGCCAAACAAATTGCACTTTGACTATTACAGAAAATAGTTATTTTCCTTGCATCAAAACCAATGTTAGAACACAAACGTTTCAACCAAACTACTTCTTTACAAGCATGTGTAGCTGCCATGTATTCAGCCTCTGTAGTGGACAAAGTGACTACAGCCTGCCGCTTACTCATCCAACTCACTGCACCACCATTCATCATGAAAATGTATCCACTGGTGGACCTCCTGTTGTCAATGTCCCTTGCCCAATTAGAATCTACATAGCCTCGAATACTGAGAGTCCTCTATGATTCAACCAAATTCCCATGGTAACACAAAGCAAAATCTGAAGTGCCCTTCAAATATTTGAAAACTCTCTTTATAGCATCCCAATGTGTCCTTCTAGGATTAGCCATGAACCGACTAAGAACTCCCACTGCTTGGGAAATGTTTAGCCTTGTACAGACCATTGCATACATGATACTTCCAACAACACTAGCATAGGGTACACTGGTCATGTTCTCCATCTCAGTAGGAGATTTTGGATAGTCCTCAATAGATAGCTTCATTCCCTGCAAGACTAGAACCACTAGCTGTTTGCAATCATTCATCCAAAATATTTCAAGAACAGTCCTGATATACTTACTCTATCTGAGTCATAGTTTTCTATTCTTCCTGTCCCTAGTTATCTCCATCCCTAGAATATACCTTGCTGCACCAAGATCCTTCATTTCAAACTTAGCAGACAACTGAGACTTAAAATCAAAAATCATTAGCTTACTATTGCCTATGAATAACATATCAACATAGAGAGAAATAGTAAGAACTCGATCACTTTTAGCTTTATAATATATACGGTGATCAGATTTTGATCTCACAAATCTCAAAGACAATACAAAAGTATCAAATTTCTAGTACCACATTCTAGGTGATTGCTTTAACCCATACAAAGACTTCTTTAATTTGTACACCAATTTTTCTTTACCTTTTTCAACAAAGTGCTTAGGCTGGGACATATAGATTTCTTCTTCAAGATGACCATGAAGAAATGATGTCTTCACATCCATCTGTTCGACCTCTAAGTCATACGCTGTCACAAGTGACAAAAGAAATCTTATAGATGTCATCTTTGCTACAAGAGAAAATATTTCCCCATAATCAATTCCCTCGACCTGGGAATAACCCTTTGCAACCAATCTCACCTTGTACTTTTCTACACTGACATCTAGACCAATCTTCTTAAATACCCATTTGCAGCCCACAACTTTTCTGGCTTCAAGCAAGGGCACTAGACTCCAGGTATCATTATTTTCTAATGATGCCATCTCTACTTCCATGGATTCCAACCAAGAGTTTGAATCAGACATTTTAAATGCCTCTTTTATAGTCCTAGGTTCATCAGTGCTAGAAATCAAAGCATAGGCACAAGTAGAATCAATCAAAGAGAACCCATACCTATCAGGTTGTTTTCTTTCTTGAGTTGACCTCCTCACTGGCTGAGGCTAAGGTTGTTCTTCTTCTTCCAAACTTTCAGAACTACTTGAGCTCTCCTCAGTTTCAGGTACATTCTAAATTTTTCAATTCCTCTTTTTCTGGTGTAGGAGGAATTACATCTACATCCTTATTGTTTTCTAACTTTGTCTCTGACTACTGATCCAAGGTGGAAGGTTTCAGCTCAAGAAAGATTACACTTTTGCTGTATACAACCTTCTCCATATCAGGATTCCAAAGCTTGTATCCCTTTATGCCAACACTATAGCCAATAAAAATACATTTAACAACCTTGTTATCTAATTTAGATCTTTTCACATCTGGTACATATGCATATGCCTCATAGCCAAAGACTCGAATATGTCTAAGAGAGGGCTTCTTACCAGACCACACTTCCAAAGGTGTTTTCTCAACAAGAGTAGAATTAGGAGACTAATTAATCAAGTAACATGCAGTAGCAGTAGCCTCAGCCCAAAACTTCTCCTCCAAGCCAGCACTATTAAGCATACTTTGTGCTCTCTCCATCACTCTCCTATTGAACCTTTTTGCAACTCCATTCTGCTATGGAGTATAAGGTGTAGTCTTATGTCTTTTAATCCCATGGTCTTTACAGTATCTTTCAAATTCATCAAAACATAATTCACTGCCATTATTAGTCCTTAAGCATTTTATTTTTCTACTAGTTTAATTTTCAACAAGATTTTTAAATTCTTTAAAATGACTAAATACTTCTGATTTACTTTTCAGAAAATATACAAATGCTCTTCTTGAATAATCATCAATAAATGACACATATTATCCTGATTTAGACAAATAAGGAAAATTCACAGGACCAAACACATCCGAATGAATATAGTCTAGCAAACCAGAAGATTTATGAGGACTGGAATAAAAAGAAACACAGTGCTGCTTTCCATATATACAATGCTCACAAAATTCAAATTCAAGGTTACAATCTTCAAGCCCCTCAACCAGGTTTTTTTTCTTCAAGGTTTTTAAACCTTTTTCTCCTATGTGGCCTAACCTATGATGCCAGAGCATAGTCTTCTCTGCTGGAAGTTTTCCTTCCATAGAATTTACATAATTAGGGATATTTCCCTCCTTACCTCCATGAATAGCTTTGAATGACTTTCCAGAGACACTGTTATATTGAAGAACATGTGCATCTAGCTTGTACAGGGTACCAATTCGAGCACCTCTAGCCAACACTATTGAACCTTTAGTCATCTTGCAACCATTTCCAGAGAACGTGACTTGTACTCCAATATCATTCAGCTTATTGACAAACATTAGATTTCGATCCAGACTTGGTATGTCATCTTTGATCCCCTTTACTTTGCGATTAGGGAATTGGATTCTGACTCTACCACGACCAACAATTTCCAAAGTTGAATCACTTGCCAAGTACACCTTTCCACCATCGTATTCTTCGTACTTCTTGAACTAGTCTCTATGAGATGCCATGTGAAAAGATGCACCAAAATCAATTAGCCAGACATCATCTGATCCCTGTGTAGCCAAGGTAGCAATGAAGGCATCTGAATCAACCTGAGAAGAATCATTGTCAGAAGAGTACTTCTTTTTCTCCTCTTTGCAATCCTTTCGGACATGACCAGGTTGCCCACAGTTCCAACATTTCACCTTGGACTTCTTGCCAGGAGACTTTGATCTCCCCTCTGATTTCGATTTTGATTTCTTGTCCTTCTTCTTGCCTTTCTCTTTCGGTCTTCCTCTGACAGCAAGAGATTCCTTTGCCATCTCAAAAGATTTCCTTCTCATCTCTTCTGATAGAAAAGAACCAACAACATCTTCCATCTTGAAATTCAATGTTGTACTACCAATAGCCATCACCAGATGATCCCAAGAGTCTGGAAAAGAACACAGTAGAAGCATACAATGATCCTCTTCATCAATTTTTATACCAACAGATGTCAATTGAGCAATCAACATATTAAATGCATTCAAATGATCAGTTATAGACCCTCCTTCCTGCATTCTAAAAAAATACAGCTTCTTCCTCAGGAACAATTTATTCACCAAGGACTTCCCCTGATAAATAGAATCCAATCTCTTCCACAAAGAAGATGTGGTCTTCTCCTCATGCACATTGAGAAGTACTGAGTCTACCAAACAAAGCCTTATCAACCCCTTAGACTTCCTATCTATAAGGTCCCAATCTTCTTGCTTCATGCATGTAGGTTAGTTCCAGACACTGCAAGCCACATATCACGATCAACTAGAAGATCCTCCATCTTGAGTTTCCACAACTCAAAGTTACTGCCATTGAATTTCTCTATTTCAATCTTTCCAGATGTGCTAGCCATCTCAACCTGTAATTAGAAATAACAAACTCTACAAAACTCCCACTGAACATAATTGACACAAAAAACCCAACATACCCACAAGGATAACACAACTAACTAGGCTCTGATACCACTTGTAAGGAAAGTCAAGGTGTAGAAAAAACTCTCCTAATGCCAAAAACTCAAGAAGAATGTAGATATACTTTTAATTTTTGAAATTACCATCCAATTAAGATGCACTATGAAGTAGATAGCAGAAACAGAGTATTTGACAATCACACATGAACACCATATATACATGGGAAAACCCTTACGGGAGAAAAACCCACCACACCAAGAGAAGTCACTTTGTATTACAGTAATAAAGATTACATACAAGTTTTAGACTTATCTTTCTAATGTCTATTTACAACAACATTCACCAAGAACAATCTTGTATAGGAACCTTCAAGTTATAGTCTTCATTGAATAGAAATCATCCATTGATCATGCAACAATCTATCGAATCAACCAACCAATCACAATCTGCAGTCATAGAGTATAACCATGTCGTTCCATGTCCATCGAGCTTCCTCATAGAACCATCACAATGAACAATCTGCTAACTGTTCAGATTCGACTTCTCCTATTGGTCCACGAGACTCCACATAGGATGGTCAAATGGTCAACAGAGCCCACATTGTATCGGCATGTCAGTGAGACACAAGAAGTGTCTCCTCGATGCCTAAAAGCTTCATATCGATGTCTCCAAGAGTTCCACCGAGCTTTCATGTGTTACACCAAAGCACCAAATAGTCGGCGAGACCTATCGCTTTCGCTAGGAGATCATAGCAAGGTCCAAAAGTCTCATAGATGCGAGTTTACCATTCGACAAGACATATCGTTCTCACTAGGACCTCACACTGAGTCATTAAGGGTTATACCAAAGTGTTCACAAGTCATATCGAGCTGCAATCACCAATCGACAAGACTCATCACTTTCACTAGGAGATGATACCGAAGTCACATGTTATACTGATCGCCAAACAGTAGTCGGCAAGATATATCATTATCGCTAAGAGGTTTCACCGAGAACTCTTATGTCACCTTGAAGCCATCAACATTCGCTAAGACATACATCCTTCGCTAAGACTTTACTCTGAGATCTTTAAGTTACATCAAGACCACTGTTCGCTAAGAGCTATACCGAAGACTTCTCATCATTGATGAGACATTCCATTCTCGTTGAGACTTCTCTCTGAGACCCTTGCATTACCCCGAAGACACCCATCACTGTGAGTCTCCCCGAAGGCCGATAAGAAACATATTGTTGGTGAGACATGTTACTTTCGATAGGACTTCTCACCGAGCCGGCATAGATCATCCCGATGACTCCAATGTGAATCCCTGTCAGCAAGACCTTCCAATGTCGCTAGGACTTCTTCCCGAGTAATGTGTCACCCTGAATCCCCCGATTGCTATGAGTCTCCCCGACACCTGATTGAGTGGCCTGTCGACCAGAGGTCTCCATGCGGTAAGATGTCACAATGATTGCTTCTTGTAATAGTGATAGGCTCCAAAGTAAAAGTGTTTAGCATGATTCTTGCAAGGTCACAACAACCTGATCTGATTCAACAAGATGCTCCAAACTGCTCGTCGGCCAAACATAGAAGATGTCACACTGACTTGTCCCTTTCAGAGGTTTCGGCCTATGATGATTGAGACATATATCCCAACATCCTCTACCCTCTACCCTTATACCCTCTATCTCTTTCCCACTCCGTCTATATCTCACTCTCTCTCTCGTCTCTCCCTCCTACCCCCTCTCCCTCTCTCAACACCCTCTCTATCACTCACTCACTCCTATCTCTCTCTCCTCTACCC
>VDFB02105785.1:350109207-350140084 GCA_007258455.2 Sequoia sempervirens
CAAGACCTATATGACCATTTATATATAGGTTTATGGATCACTAAGTGGTATATAATATATTCAACCTACTTGATGTTTTTAAATACTTGTGATATCTTTATTAGGTGTATTTGGATATTAGATGATCTAAAATTTTAGAATCAAGTATGATATAGGTGAAGATAGTTGACTATCACTAATAGATCATGTAGGTGATGAACAATAGATGATTTCTATCATATCAATATTATTTATCATTTAGTAGTAACATAAAGGTGAAGGATGGCATTATCTATACATGTTATGATACAAGTGTGGACAATTGACTGTCACTAGTATCATGTAAGTGACAAATGACAAGAGCTAATGACCATATTTTAGGGTTTAGCTATCTACGACTAGTAGCATGAAGGATCAATATTCTGAGATACACCCATGTATGAAAGGACCTAGTTGGATTTTTCCAACACCATGTAGGTGATAAATTCTAGGAGCTACCCTATACTATGTTGGAGTGAAATCTTTTCACTAGTGGAATGAAGGTGATATATTTGAGGATCCATTGACTTCAATTATTCCTCATGATATGAAAGACTTATTAATGTCCTGATGTGCTTGTATGTTTTTATACTTACACCTTCACCAATGATAACCACAAGTAGTATGAGATGCTTTTCTTGTCATTTCAATTGACAATGATTTGAGAAATAGGACAAAACCATAGTATTCTATAGGACACACCAATATTTATTTTTACGACCATGAGACATACTTAAAGGGTAAGTGGTAGTGAACCAAGTAATAAGAAGATGTATATACTAGGCCCATATTCAATTACTATTTTAGATGAATATTATTTATGTGTTTCAATAATTATTTGTGCATGCATATTAATGGACTTATGGGCTATGAGTTTCTACACTTGTTCCCTTACCTATGATGACTAATAGTATCATGGGATACATTTTTTGTCATCATAACCAACACTAAGTTGAGAAAAAGGATGGGACCCATAATGTAGTATGAGATGCACTAATTTTCCTATTTTTGGCTGGGATGTACTTTAGGGCTTATCTGTTAGTGAACTTCTTTCACTTATTTTTTATCAACTAGTCTCCATATGAACATGTGATGTTTAAATTATTCACGTTCTGTATGCATGTTTGGTGTATGAGCTAGTCACATGTGTAAATATGATGCATGCACAAGTTAATCACATTGTGTATATGTGATGTATATGATACTTATTCACACAATGTATATGTGAGATATGTGTAAGCTAGTTAGTATGTGTGTGTGAGATTTTTATAAGCTATTCAGACTATATATGTGATGTATGCATGAGCTAGTCACTATGTGTGTCTATGAAGTGTGTATAAGCTAGTTAAATTATGTATATGTGATGCAAGTGGGAGCTAGTCACATTGTTTATATGTGATGAATGTTTGAGTTTGTGAATATGTGAACATGCAATGTTTTTATGAGTTAGTCACTATGTAGTTTTGTATGTGTTCATGTACTAATATTGGCATTAAACTACCATTTGATAGAAATGCATTTGGTAGCATACTATTTTATATGAATTAAAATGAAAATATAATCTCAATAAATAGCTTGAGTTTGAAGAGAGGTCAAATATAATATCCTAGATGTGAGAATGAAGAACTTATTATTGGTGCATGAATTATGGATGCTTACAACTAAGGTTCTAGATCTGCATCATCAATTATAATGCCACCTCAAGATTCTCTTTGTTGAGATGTCCATAAAGACCCCAAAAAGGAGTAGATCAATAATTGTGCATTAAGTTATATTTTGTTTGTGGGCTAATACAACATCACATAATTTATTGTTTTTTATATCTAAATAATATACTCATGATTGGCACAAACAACTTTAACATCACAACTATTAATACATGCTCAACTAATAGATCATCTCTTGTAATCTATTTAAAAAACAAAATTATAATAACCAAAATTATTATAATAATGCCATGTTAGCGGAGAAGAAGCTCCATCATCCATCCATGCATTTTACCCGGAATTCACGTCCACGGCTAATCTGGTGTAGGCGGCCCCGCCTCTCTACAGGAGGTGCACATTCCACCTTTATTTCTGAATTGGGTGTCATAATCCACTTTCACTAATAGTGTCGTTTCGGGCATTTCGTCGTTTCCCCCACTTATCATCCTTTCTTGATGTTTTACTCTGCCCAATAAAAAGAATTTGCAGTGCACGGAAATTCATGCACAGTAATGAGACTGAATTGCTCTTCGCAAATCTAAGGAAGATGTGATGATTTCTTGATCATCACATCCTATTCCTTTTAACACTCCCCTGCAAACCAGACAAATCAATTCCAGAAATCCCGGATCGTCATAAATTCTATGTCCCAATCCAAGACTGAATGTTCACATAAAGTTTTCTGCACTACTAAGGACTTCAGATTCTTGGTCGGAGTTTATCGATTTCGTAGGTCTTTGCTTTTGGTAGTATTCAAGTTGAGCCTTAGCCTGTCGTCTTAATAATGAATACAGCATCTGACAGGCCCAGAGAATATGACACTCCAATTTACAGTGTCTTTTTTTCATCTTATAGAGCAACATTATTTTCCGAGAGTTCGCCACTGCAATTTACTCAAATCTTAGATAATTTAACCAATGTGTTTGCAAGTTATAAAATGAGTGTCGCTTAGTTTTCTTGATCATGCGGCCTTTGATGTTTATGGATTGCTTTGGAACGCCATTATATATCTGAACAAGCTCTTAGCATGTGTTTGATTGACGTGATCTACGCTTGTAGCGACAAAGAAAAATGATAAAAGTGGGATAAGATACAGACTGTCATATAAATAATACAAATCTAAAAATTTCTTCATCGACAAATTTGAAGTTCTTCGGCTGAATATTCGGCTTTTTTTTTAATGGTAGAGATTGCTTTGTCTTACATGATTTGCATTTTGTGAACAAGTTTAGACCACTGTTAAAATTAAAATGTGTAGGCTGACAGAAAGAATAGTATACAGGGCCGGTCTCATGTGTCTCTTTATTTAAATTTGTTTTTTAAATCTGAGTAGTAAGGATGAGGGAGTTGCTATGTTTTAAGGATTTAAATGATGTTATTTAAAAATGTGAGTGATTAAAATTATGTAAGAACTTTATAGTGAAAAATACGTTTTCAAATATTTTCTTTTCTTTTAACTTTTTTTCTAATAATAAATATTTCTTCATTTATATTTTTTATAGAACTTTTATAAGAAAATAAATTAGAGTTTAAACTACTATTCAAAATAAAAAATAAAAATCATCTAATCACTAATTTCATAAAATATTTCTAAAGATCTACTAATTTAATAAAAGTCAATCACAATTACTACCATAGATGTATTGATAGATAGATTAGTTGAACATTAGTCAAGACAATTACAACCATCTTAAATTACAGAGTTGTGTTTTACACATTTTTGTTCCTTATATTGCTGTCTAGACTCTTCCCAAATAAAGATTCACAAATTAAAGACTATTCAAAATAGTTAGACCTCTAAACTAAAGCATAGAAATGCACTTAATAAAGTGAGGGAAGGACATCCAATAAAACAATACAAACTAAAGTTGGGAAAATTAAAGTATGCTGATAATGTCAACATTGTTGTGTATTTAAAACGAGGCTTAAATAGAAAAACATAATTACTAAACATCGTAGATTTCATAATTTCTAATATTTTGATCAATATTAAACTTTTCGTTATTTTGTAAAAAAAATTAGACAATTTAAAAAAATAAAAATATTACAAATAAATAATTGGAACTCAATGTTAGCATATAATTAAAAAAATAGATGGTGAAACATAATATTATTCAATATTTTAATTTTTTTAATACTATTTTCTATTGTTTTTCAATTTTGAAGAAATGTCTTAAAATATGTACATAGTAATAAATGGTTAAATCTTGTAGAAGTTTGAACTCATTCTTATAGTATTTCACCCCTTTACACACACACAAATCTTCATACACTTAGCAACCACCATATCCTTATATATAAACATACCTATATATTCACCTTATTTGCACATTTATCACATTCATATATGTACCTACATCCATCTAGCCATTGACCTCTAAAATCTAATTATTTGAAAATCTTGGAACATTCCCATGGTCATAGGGGTGAATCCATGGTCACGAACTTATTCCCTCATGTGTTAGTAAACTACTTATAGAAGGGGAGATGCTTGTGGTATGGTTGTAACCAGTTCCTTTTCAACAACTAGTCTTCATATGAATATGTGATGTTTAAATTATTCACATTGTGTATGTATGTTATGTGCCACATTGTGTAAATATGATGCATGTGCAAGTTAATCACATTGTATATATGTGATGTATGTGATAATTAGTCACACAATCTATATGTGACATATGTGTAAGCTAGTCAGTATGTGTGTGTGATACTTTTATAAGTTAGTCACACCATGTATATGTGATGTATGCATGAACTAGTCACTATTTATGTCTATGAAGTGTGTATGAGCTAGTTATGTATATGAGATGCAAGTGGGAGCTAGTCATACCTTTTATATGTGATGAATACTTGATTTAATCACTATGTGAACATGTAATGTTTTAATGAGCTTGTTCATATATCTTTTCATATGTGATCATGCACTAATATTAGCATTGAATTAACATTTGATAGAAATGCATTTGCTATCATGCTATTATATATGGATTAAATTTAAAAGATGAGTTCAATTAATAGCTTGAATCTAAAGAAAGGTCATAAATAACATCCTAGATGTAGATGTGAAAATGAAGAGTATTATTAGTGCACAAAATATGGAGCCTCTAATTCCTAGGAAAATATACATAGTCATGTTTCATGAATAAACCATCAAGATTTAGATCTAGGTCTAGGGTTGACCTTGATTTGGGAGGCTACCATATTTAGCGAGTATATGAATTGCGACAAAGTTATTACCATAACCATAATTGGTAAGGCTAAGAAGCTAGCACTTATAAATTGGATAAAAGATACTTAATTGATTAACACACGGGAGAGGACCTAGTACTAGAGCATCCTAATATTGAACCTCTCAAAATCATACATTATCAAATATTGACACATTAATAAATTGTTTCGAATAAATGACTCAGTTAAGATGTCATAGTCTACTTTCATTAGTAGGTTTGGCCCCACTTACAGTAGCGGACCTGCTTGACATCTTACACAATAATGCCATGTTAGCGGAAATGAAGCTCCATCATCCATTCATGTCTTTTACATAGAATTCACGTCCATGGCTTATCTGGTGTAGGCGGCCCCGCCTCTTTAGAGCGGGTGCACATTCCACCTCGATTTCATCATTAAATTTGGCTTTTGTTAGTGGAAAGAAACACTAGCTGTTTATAATGGCATTTCGTCCTTTCCCCTAGCCATCGTCTTTTCTTCATGTTTTACTCTGCTCAACAAAAAGAATTTGCAGTGCACGGAAATTCATACAGAGTAATGAACAAATTTGCTCTACATTTTAATCCGTCATTGTTCGCCTCGCTTTGGTTTAATGCGAGGACAGGCAGGCCACCACAAAATATGTGATGATTTCTTGATCATCACATCCTATTCCTTTTAACACCACCTGCAAACCAGACAAATCAATTCCAGAAAATCCGGATCGTCATAAATTCTATGTTCAAATCCACTACTGAATGTTCACATTATGTTTTCTGCTCTACAAAAGTCCTCATATTCTTGGTGGGAATTCATCGATTTCGTAAGCCTATGCTTTTGGTCGTATGCAAGTTGATCCTTATCCTATCCTTTTAAGAATAATGAATACAATATCTGACAGGCAACATAATATGACACTCCAATTTACAGTATCATTTTCAGAGAGTTTGCCACTGCAATTCACACGAATCTTATATAATTTAGCCAATGTTTTTGCAAGTTATAAAATGAGTGTCGCTTAATTTCGTTGATCATGCGGCCTGTGATGTTTATGGATTGCTTTGGAATGGCATTATTTATGTGAACAAGCTCTTAGCATGTGTTTGATTGAGCAACATCTTTTCATTACCAAACTGTTCTCAAGACATACAATTATGTATTTACAATCGCACGTCTGGAGTAGTCTTTGCATGACGTGATCTAGGTTTGTAGCGACAAAGAAAAACGATAAAAATGGGATAAGATACAGACTCTCATATAAATAATACAAATCTGAAAAAAAATTCATCGATAAATTTGAAGTTGTTCGGCTGAATATTCGGCTTTTTCTTTCAATGGTAGAGATTGATTTGTCTTACATGATGTGCACTTTGAGAACAATTTTAGACCACGGTTAAAATTAAAATGTGTAGGCTGACAGAAAGAATATTATATAGGGTCTGATGCATTTCTTTATTCAAATTTGTTGCTTAAATCTGAGTAGTAAGGATGGTTTCATGAAAGTTTTAAATTTAGGGGAAAAAGATAATAGAAACTTTTCTTATTAGAGAAAGTTGTTATATTTTAAAGATTTTAATTATGTTATATAAAAATGTGAGATTGTTTTTGTCAATATTATGTAGTGAAACATTAGATCTTTGAAGTTGTCATCATTAGTCAAAAATATAATTGATGAGGAGTTTGTCCTCCTAGTTGTGTCTTGGTGGCTATTGAGTAGCTCCATAAATTGATGTGATGTCTAAGTGGAGTTGGGGTGGTGGTGGGGTTGATTTTTTTTATTCTAAAATAAATAAATTAAACAAACATTAAAAAATGTGGTGGGAGTTATAACCTTGCCCACAACTCCTTAAAGGGGATTATAACCAACATTTCCCCCATGCACATATTAAAAGAGGTGGCATAGGTTGTGTGAGGCCTCTCCCATATCACCTCCCTACCATGGCAAGGGGTATAGAGGTATACGGGTATGTTAATGAAATTATCACCAAATAAATGAAGAGAAACAATTGCAGAAAAATAAGAACAATTGAAAGAAAAAATCCATAGATAAGAAAAACACAAAAATATATAGTGGTTCAGCTGGCTACATCCACTTTTAGTATGGGAAAAACATCTTCATCAAGAAAGAGTTTTTTTATATTTCCAAGTTTAAATAATAGCAAGCCTTCAAAGACAAGGTAAAGAAAATGGCTAAAAGAACCATTGGGATTCACAAACCTAACAATCTCCCACTTGAAACCCAATGCATGCTGCAATATACCAAACATTCCCCTGCTTGGTTCTTATTGTCACTTCTTTAGAATGCCAAGAGAAGCTCTACAAAATTCAAACTTCTTCCTTGGTACTACCTTTGTCAATGCCTTTGTCGAGTTTAGTTTGGTATCAATTTTTTCAACCTGTAGCTTACCCTCATCAAGAACATGTCAAATGAAATGATATCGTAGTTCTAGATGCGGCATATTAAAGGTTGAATATGAACTTGTGTGGGCTGTGTAACATTCACTAGAGGCGTCATATTAAGAGTTGAAGGCTATGTGGGAAAAAAAATTCCCACTTCACAAGATGCCTCTCACACATGCGGGAGAACTCCAATAATTTGTGTAGATATAGAGACAAGGGTGTTGACAAGAGAAGACAAGAGAGGAAGAGAAATTAGACCTGACATTAACATTTGCAGAGAACCTTGCAACATGGAGATGGTGATAGGTTGCAAGCTTAAACTTGTTGAACACCTAAAATATTGAGAAGGGAGGGTGAACCAATATTCAACTAAACCATTTAACTGTTGACCATTCAATAATTAAAATATATCTATTTGCAACTATAAATAGAAACATGGAAGGAATCATGTAACATCACATGATATGGGTATGTGCAGGATCATCATGGAAAAAATAGGCCCTTAAGCACGACGAAACATTTAGAAAAATTAGTGTTAAGCAACTTGATGTAAAAATTTGAATAAGTTATCTATATTATTTCAAAAATATGTAAGAATAGAATCTATAGGAAATTGAATGTATTTTTTAAACTACTAGGTTTATTTAAAAATAAATAAAATCTATTTGGTGAAAATTTGAAATTTCAATGCAGTAGTACTTAAATTTCAGGGAAAAAATAAGAAGTAGGTGTCTGTCTGACCACCTTGACCATAATAAAATGATAATATTTTTTTATAAGATTTTAAATATAAGTAGAAGACTCATGCCCAAATGTGATGCATATTTTTTGTAATTTTTTTCCAAGTAAATAATTAATTATGGCTAAACTTTTAAAAATGCTCTCTCACAAAAGCTAGAGTATGTCCCGTATATACTTAGATTAAGAAACTTCATGAAATTTAATTTTTCTTTTTTTAATCCTATAGTATGTGAAGCATAGAATGTGACACATGTTTTGGATTTAAAAAGTGTGATACCATTTGAAAGTTATAGATGTTTTTCAATCAACCTATCAATCAAAACTTTAGTTGTAATTCTCATAGAAAATGAATAATAATAATTTATTAAATTCAAATTAAAGCATAATTTATATTGGTGGAAATTTGAGAATCTTTTCTAAAAACCCTTTTCATTTCATCAATTTTGGGTTAAAAAAAAGTTGTCAGTCACATACCCTACAAATACCCATAATATTGCCACTTTTCGGCCCATCATGATCCTACACATACCCATACATGAAAACCAAGACTTTTTATGTGGAAAACCAAAAGTGGGAAAAAGCGTGGCGAGGATTAACTCATAATATATTATAACTGGTCATATAATATTACAAGGCACACTACCATGACACACTATCGTTAGAAGGATCACAACTTGAAAAATGATTATAAGAGAGTGTGGCTCACTGCCAAAAATATGAATTGATTAAAGACACCTTTTGTGTGTTGAGTTTGGCTCCAATTAAGCTGTGGAAAACAAAAATCCTCCACCAATTTGCAGGTATACAAAAACTACCAACAACTATCAACACCTTCACATAATTGTTGGAATAAATGAACAATCTCTAATCCAGTTGTTAATCACCAAATCACCAAGATATGATACCAATTGGTGAGATACAAGGCTTTGACTACTACAATATAGAAATCTGAAAATTGTATGCAAATCTGTAAATAACTTTTCTTAATCCTTGAAATACCATGAAGAGATTCAACTTCTTTATGATGCTAAAATCAGCCACTCTAACATGCTTGATAAAACCACCTTGGATGAACTTATAACAACAATGACATCACCATAAGATAGTAGCAACAAAGAGGCACAAATTAGCAACATAAGAATGCAATATTTCACAACACAAAGTAGCAATGGAACAAAAGAATAAACAAATAACACAGTGTTTATGTGGAGAAACGCTTGCGGGGAAAAACTCCACCAAGAAGAGAGGCCCAAGTTGTATTATCTTCAAAACAAGATTACAATACATCCTCTTCCAATCTCCTCTTGAGTCTTCAATCCTACAACACCCTATTACTCTTGTTACTCTCCCAAACTTCACTCTCAAGTAGTCATATTTATACATAATGAGTACCCACCAAAGAAATTCGTGGGAGATGGAAAAAATCCAATATTTCTATCTTGGGATACACCAAAAACATCTTCTTACATATTACCTTACACTTGTCATAGGCATCTTCCCAATATAGGTGGCTAAAACCAAGAATAGGAATTTACAAGACAATAATTGTTGTCATATGTTGTCATATAATCTCTTACACCTTATGACAGTTGTGAGTTGTCATAAATGCTCTTACAAACTTATGGCATGTAGCATAACAACCCAAAAATACATTTCTCAAAGATAGGAACCAAGATTCTCCACCTCACCTCATTTACTATTTACCAAGATTCCTTGAGCAGTAAAAGAAACTTTGTAATAAACTACCAGTGAAACTTATTCATCCCTTATGGGTAATTACAAATTAAAAATAATAAATGGAATAAATAGAATATTGGGATTTACAAGGTTAATGGCACCTTATCCCAACAATAATATCATAATGTCACATATTCCCCATCATCACTTCTTCTATCTATCTATATACAATACAAAGATGTCCCATATATATACACAGTTACATCTCCATACATCAATTAGGTCAGCCTAATTAGATGTAGGCATACTCAACTGAAAATGTCTTGTCAGCTTAAAAAAAATCTTTGACAATAAAAAAAAATGTACCAAGCATAAACTAGGTTGTCCCAGACCAAAACAAAAGCACTTTAAGCATCCATGGAATGTATATTAATTGTCTAAGTTAGCCAGATGAAGACCAATCTAAAACCTGTAAGCCGAACATCTATCATTTACAACTTTCAACTTATTCAACAAAAAAATGAGTCCCTAGTCAAGGCTGCATCTAACAGTCCTAAATAACATACTAAAATTATATGAGTTCATATTTTACTAAGAGTAATTCTTCATTCTTCCAATAATCTCACCCTTTTTCATTGATGGCAACATGTGCCAAAAATGAAGTTTAAAAAAAAAAGTGTCTTCACACTTCACAATCAAAATTGTACAACCTTAATTCATTCAATTCCCCTTTCAAATGTACAAAAATAACATTATTTACACAAACCCTTCTCCACATAGAACCTTGTCCCCCTTTGACATCAAGGACAAAGGTTAAGAAAAAATTAAATAGAAACTTTTAATCAGGAACTATGGGCACCTTGTAATTTTTTGAGAATTTCTTCCTAAGCTAGTTTTCTAGCATCCTAAATCCCTTTTACTCTAGTAAGAGTTTTATTCAGTGATTCTAGTTTCATTAAGCATTCTTCTCCTTCTTTTGGAGTGGAAGGATTGATGCTCATCTTAGCTAGTTTTCCTGCATCCTCCAAGGAACTTGATATAGAGATATGTTAGACATTACCAAAACTCTAAGTCATCCAAAACACCTTATTTCATCTTCTTTTTTCCTTTGCAGAAGGAAAAACTTGATCTCTAAGTATGCAATAGAAGTCCAGCCAATGTAGTTTATGTCATCAAAAACATTGTAATCTCCAGAGGCATCAAAAAGTTGAGACTCTATTGAGTCCATTAAATCTTTAATGTCTTGAGTGACATCAGGCCACCACATGCAATATACAAACAATATTTGGGCTTCCTCATCACAACCCTTTACCTCTTTCAGACTTTGCAACACTTTTTTATGTGTGATTGTACATTTATCCTATAGAATTACTAATATTTTCTCTAGAAGACTTGACTCTACCACTTTCTCACTCTATTTCTTAAGATGAGAGGTATACACCTTAACAGAATCAACCATGAACTTCAAGTTTTCAATAGGTGCTAAGGAATCATCAATTGTGAAATTGGGGGCTATCTTTTGTAAAGTATTAATAGATTCATTTATCAATTTAGTCCCTATCTGATACATTTCTATGGTTTCCTATGTAATATAGTCAAGAAAAGTACTACACATCTTTATTCTTTCACTTGGTGCAATCTTAGTTAGGTCTACATAGCCTGGATGTGATGGTAGTTTAATCAATTAAGGTTATAGAATAGGTTGAAGTCTTGCTTTCCTTTTCAATAGGCCCTTAAGAGCATGTTTGAAAGATTCTCCAGATGGATTTAATGGCTCAGTAGGTTTGGGGTTCTCTTCTTCACTTCTTTCAACCTATGTTTCTTTCTTATCTTTCTCTACCTTCACCTCTTCTTCTTCTTCTTCTTCTTCTTCTTCTTTTTATTTTTATTTTTCCTCTCTGAAGGATTTTCTAGATGATTTATCTTGATTTTCTTTCTCCCTCTTATCCTTATCATCTTTATCATCATCATTCTTTTTTATGCTTTCTTAATTCACCTTCATCCTTGTCTTTTACTCCAATGTCTCAGGTATTCTCATGATGTTCTTTTAGATCATTACCAGTATCATCTTTATGTTGACCTTTAGTATATTTATTGGTTGTCTCTTTTGCATCATTTAGAGGGGCATATGTCTCCAAAGTAGCATGCATTTCATCAACATTTTAAAAAACAAAATGGTCCATTGCTTCTGAAATATTAATAGGCTCCTATGCTTGAGTTGTTTGAGATGAAGAACTAGATTTCATCCCATAATTCTTTTCCAGTTTCCTAATCGTGTCAATCATTTTTTTCCTTACTCATTTTGTACTATCTTTCTCTATAGTCATCATCATGTTGACTCTATGTTTAACTCTAAATAATTGAGAACATTCTTTTAATAGATTAGCAACATCTTCCTTAGATAAGGAGGATCTAAATGTATTAAAAGCATCAGTTTTCATCTTGTCATAAAAAAAAATAGATTCATGCCTTCTTTATACTAAAGATTCCCATACATTTTCGGTCACCTTCTTCCTTATAGATTCCATGTTCTCATTATAAACAATTATGTACTTGTAGTGGCAGAAAAATGGTCCTTTGACATTTTCGCACTCGTTTGGGTCCTCCTTGTGGATTTTCACTTAATGTTGCCTTGATTTAGTGTTGTAATGTGGATGACACATTCACATTAAGTCTTGGCTCCTTGTGAACTAATGGAATTTAGTGGTTCCTTGCAAAAGTGTTGTAACACACTTTCACAATTTTCTAGGGTTTTACCAATTAACTAAGCATAATAAGCATAATTTTAATCATAATCAACATTAATCTCAATACCTAATTTGAAGTGTTGTAACACACTTTCACATTCCTCTAGGCTTGTCATTAATAATTGGGCTTTCTTATGGTATAATTGGCCCTATTTTGCATCCACAAGCCTCATTTATTGCATCTTTTCAAGGATAATCCCAATACCAATTAGTAACCAATCATAATTCTAGTGTTCCCAGATTTTGTGCCCCAAATTTATGGTCTAGGACTCATTCGCCACCTTGGGAAAATGAGTCCCACCTAGGTCTTTTTGGCCCCGATGTAGGTTTCACACATTTCTAAGCATTTTCTATTTTTGGTCCCATACATTATGTGTGACATGACTCATTCGCCACCTTGGGTGAATGAGTCCCATGTGACTAAAATTCAAATTTAAGTCAAATTTCTAGTAGGATTTTATTCTCCTAGATATGATGTCGGCTTATATTGTTGTAATTTTGGGAATTCTTGCATAATTAAGTATAAATACAAGGTTCTTTCACTCATATTCACACCTAGCTAATTCTATAAGCATTCAAGAGTTCACAAGAGGATTCAAGGAATTTCAAGAGAAGATTATCAAGCATTCAAGAGCATTCTTCAAGTGTTAATCATCATGTCAAAGATTGCATTCTTCATGTCTATTATTGTGCTAATAGTTTTGATGTAGAGTTCATGATCGAAGCAAGTGTTTCAAGCAAGATCCATTTCCTTCAAGCTAGAGTCAAGAACCACATCCATTATAGCCATTTCAAGCATCATTGTACCACCTTATTTCTAGGGTTTGGTGAGTTGCAAAATTGTCTTTTGTTCATTCATCATTATCCTTTTATATTTTCTTTCATTTCAAGGTTTAATTACCAACAAGGGGTTTGACCAAGGAAAACCCCTATTCACTAACCCCCAACAAGATTTTTCCCTCTTCTTGTGTGTGATTTGCAAGGCTAGGTTGCAGATTTGTCAAGAACCAAAGGGGGAGAAAAGTTGTCAAGTCCTCAAAATTGTCAAAGTTTTCATCAAGCCTTGGAGAAGCTTGGAGAAGGTCTACAGGTGGCAATTTACAGTTTCAGATCTAGAAACCAGTCAAAAAGAGTAGAGTAGACTGAGAGGTACAAAATCTAGTTTAGAACTTCCAAAAAAGTAGAAGTGAGTAATTCACCACTATTGGCGAATGAGTCCCATTGAACAAGCCCCTACTAGAGATGTTTATAGATCTTGATACCCTTCTAGCTGAAACCTATTCCCACACATTTTCCCGAAAACTAGACTAATTCACCCAAGTTGGTGAATGATTCCTATTTAGTATCAACAACAGATTCTTTAGTGATTCAGACCTCCATTCTACCTTCTTCAGTATTCCAGGTGCACACTTTCAATTTCATATCTTTTAGTTACATTTTATTCATTCTTCTTGGTCATTTTGCATTTCATAGTGTGTTTTTCAATTCATTATCTTTTCCAAGTTTACACTTGGTGGTGAACCCCTCATTAGATATCATTCAACCCCTAGGACAACCCTTTGCCATATTTCAATCTCCTTTGCATTGAAATATTAAGGGTTTGTTCTTGAGTGAAGATTAAGGAAATAGCCTCTCTCCTTTTAGGTCCAAAACCCTAGAAGCGAAAGAGAGACCCCTATTTTCATGTTTTCATTTTCTTGAACTTGCATTTAGAGCATTATAATTATTTTTTGGAGTGCATTTACATCCTAGATTTAGCTTACATTAACATTGCATTAGGTTTTGCATTGATTAATTTGCATTCTAGGGTTTCAAAAAATTAGTGAAAAGCTCATTTAGCTTACATTATCGAACTTAAATTCATTCAAAATTAGTAAAATTCTACATTTTCATCTTAGATTTGCATCAAAACACATAAAAAGCATAAAATCCAATTTAAAAATTTTCTAAAACATTTCAAAAATATTAGTACTTGGACTCATTCGCCACCTAGGGAAAATCAGTCCCTTCGCATATTTTTCACTATATTTTATGGAATTTACAATTTAGTTTCTGAGTTTTTATTTGCTTTATTTAAATTTTTGTTTCACTTTCTAGAATTTAAATTATAATCATTTCACTCTTATTACCTTACATTTCATTTTTATTCACCCCGCATTCAATAGCATTTGCATGAGTGTTTGGTGTCCTATTGCTAATACCATAGTGAGAAGAAGTTTGAGATTCATGTCATCCCACGATAGCACAATCATTGTGGATCTTGGGTTATCTAGAGCTTCCACTCCTACCATTGACACTAGTACACTAGGCATGGATTTAACACCCTTAGCAACTCCTTGCCTTCAAGTAGCATGCACATTGAACCAAGGAATGAAAACATCCCACAAGTGAACATAATTCAAATTCACGAGGACCTATCAAACTTACAACATCAAATAAGCCTTGAAAAAATTTCAACCACTGCAATTCCTACCATAGAAAACATTCACTGCATGCTTGAAAGTGAAGATAGCCTCAACCTTGTGCAAAACATAGGTAAAATCTTTGGAAAAAATATCCCCTCAACCACTAGTTGTCCTTCCAAGGAGGAACTCAAATTCCTCCTCCCACAAAAATTTCCTCAATACCCACCTACACCAACCCTCAAGTCACAAAAACAATGCAACAAGTAACTAGTAATGTGATTCCTTCCCTAGGTATTCCTGCTAGCATCCCTAGTTCCTATGTGCCATCACAAGTTATATCTCCTACGTTACCACCTTTAAGCATTCCATTCACTTGTATTGCAACCACATCCACTCCCTCACCACATTCACTTCCATATAATAACACAAGCAATGAAACTCTCATAACACAACTTTTCCAAACTGTTTCATCCCTTCAAAGGAAAATTTCCACCATAAACTAAAATCAAAACAACCCACGGGCCACATATTATGTTAAAAATAGTCCATTGTCCTTGGAGATATTGCAAAAACCGATGCCAAAAGGTGGAGAGGTGAATATATTTGAGAAATATGGAGGGAAAGGAGATCCTTCTAACCATGTGAATTGTAGATTTTTGGGAGTGAGGTTTATAGGCTACTCTTGCACTCTTAGGATGTTTCACCTAAAAGGAGAGAGATAAACCTCACTAAAAATCAATGAAGTTTACCCAAATTATCCAATGTATGATGTTACTAAGGCTAAATGAGATGATACAAATACAACTAAGCTAAGAAATTGATTGATTATGAATGCAAAACCTAAGAAACAAGTGATGTTTGAAAACACATTGTGTAATTCAAAACCACCTAGAAATGAATGCAAATTGCAATAGAACTTGAAAAAACTAAAAGTGTGATCTTGGAATATGGATGGAGACTGGAAATTCCTTCTAGAATTCTATTGAAGCTATTTTTTAAGCCTGGTGGGACTCATTCACCATTCTAGGTGAATTAGTCCTAGTTTTGCCAAAATGTGTTGAAACTTGTTTTTGACAAAAGGGTATCTAAAAATTAAGAAAACTAAAAATTGAACTAGAAGTTGGACTCATTCGCCACCCATGGATAATGATTCCACTTTGGAATTTATGAATATTCAAGAGTGGAATCTAGGGATTTCAATCTGCACTTTGGCTTGCTATAGGTGTCTGCTTCCAAAACTTTGATTTTTGAACCTGAAAGTAAGTTTTTGTTGATATTTTGACTTGTTGAAAGAAGGGAAGAATTTACCAACCTTGAAACTTGATCTCTAATTATTTCCAAGCTTCCAAGACACATAAATCTACAAACACACAAGGCAAGAAGGAGAAATGTTGAATGCTAGGGCATGGGGGTTTGCCTTGGTCAAACCCCTTTTAGGTAATTAAACCAAAATGATGAAAGAATGGAATGAAACATGAAAAAATGGAGTTTATTACCTTTCCATGTTGTTTTATCTTGAAATTATAAAACAAAACATGATGAATATGCCCTTGAATGTCTGAAAATTGATATCTTGGAGACTTGAAATGAAGAAAGCCTAGGTTGTGTGACTTGAGATGGAAGATTGATAAATGAATGATAAGAGATTGAGGGAGAAATGTAAAATGAGGAGAAAAACACTTATTTATACACACTTTTGCCTTAGTAACCTAATAATACCTCATCATAGGCTGACATAAGGTAATTTTGAATAAAAACCCGAAAGAAATTTTGAAATGTTTTGAATTTGGAGCCAAGAGGGACTCATTCCCCACCCATGGTGAATGGGTCCCACCTTGGACTTGAAAGTGGGTGTTAGGAATTAAGTCACATTTAATGTTATTTGTTGGGTTTACATTCAAAAATACACTTAATTAAGCCTTATAAGGGCATAAAGGGGTCAAATAAAGCATAAGAAAGGTGTAAATAGTGAAATTAAGCCTAGAAAAGTGTGAAATTTTGTTACAAGACTTTACAACACCTTAAAATAGGACTTGATAAGTGATGAAAAGGTGATTTTTAGGTGAATTGTAATGAATATATGATTCTAGAAAAGTGTATAAATGTTTTACAACACTTTGCAACATCTTCACAAGATGCCATAATTTGAATTTTTAGGACTTAAATGTGAATGTTTAAGCCACATTGCAACATTAAATCAAAGAAAAATGGACCAAGTATCATGAAGAAAGGCATAAAAGACCATTAAAATATCAGGGGACCATTTTTCTATAGTGCACCACATTAATTCCTACATCGCCTTCTGTAATGACTTTGTCCTTGATGATAAATTGTTGGCAAATTTTTTTCCTAGTTCCTCGAAAGATACCACCTTGGATTGGTTCTCTTCTTTACCAAACAAATCAATTTGTTCATTCAATGAAATTTTTGAAGAATTTGTAAACCATTTCCAAGTGCATATGATTTTCATGACCTCAGCCGATTTGATGAGATACCAGCAAAAAGAGGAAGAAAAGATAACTAATTTTATCTCATGCTATCAATTGCTTTATTCCAAAATTGATGTCAAGTTCCTCAACCCACACCTTTAAAATATGTTCATAGAAAATTTACAAAGAAAAATCCAAGACAATTTGACAATGATGAAATTCCCATCCTTCATGCACTTGTGCATTTCCCTCCATGATTATCAAAATTTAGTTAGTAGTCGAGATACAAAGTCCACTTCTAGCCGGATCAAGAGATTTGAACCCAAAAACTAAAACAATTCCCAACCTTTTAGAAAACAAAATAAAGGGTTCCTTTAATTCAATCTCCCTCAAAAAATAGCTCAAAATGTCAATAATCAAGTAGCTATTGTCAAAGCCATGGTCCCCTTTAGTTATGGAGCCCCCAAAAGACAATGTCCCAATTTCTTGAAAAAATAAATGATTACCTCTCCTCCTGTCAAAACACCTGGCCCTAATAAGCCTTTACCCCTGAGCTTTAAATAAAATTCTTAGTGCTACTATCATCGACATAATGGACATGACACAACACATTGAAAGTGTCTTAAACATCTTGTGCAAGACCTCATTGATTTTGTCTGTCTATCCATTGGAGGTGTTAGTGATCAAGGAAATAAGCCCGTTGCCCCTCCTAACCAAAATTTTCAAATTTTCACCAACCCAATGCCCAAACATAATATTTCATTTGTCAAAGCTATCAAAAATACAAAGAACAATGTGATGAATGTTGATACAGATGATGAAAACAATGATTCTATACTAAATAATGCTATCAATTTCAATCCTATAGATGAAATGGTAGGGATGATAGACATCATCCCTCGTAAGGGTCGACCTAAGAGTTCACTTGACATTACTTTCTCCTCTAAGGATATACTTAAACATTTTATCAATGATCCTCTCTACATAGCTGGTCATATCTATGACAAGCCCACTAATGGGATATTAATAGATCCCGCATATAGAGAGAACATGATCAACAAGGAATTTTTACTTTTGCATGAACTTTATCAAGATGAATATGATAAAATGAAAGTGTGGATCAAGACACACAATGGTTTTTCTTTCCCTAATATAGGATTGATCACCTTACCATTGTAAATAGGACTAAAAACATTAGATGTTGTATTCTCCATCATCTCATAGTCATACCAATTTCATGTGAAGCTAGGCCATCCATGGCTTCACTCCATGAAATTCATACCTTAGGTTGTGCACAAATTCTTAAAGTTTCCCTTTGAAAATGAAATATTCACTTTCCACCATAGTGGCTATAACCTCTTGTCTTCCAAAGGAAACTTCTCCCTAGATGCCTTTTGGCCTAAACCCATGGAACCTATAAAACCTCAAGAAGACTTCTTTTTCTTGTCCTATCTAAAGTTTAAGGCAAAGAAGATAGTTGAATAGTCTCTCTGAAACATGTCCCCATCAAATTCTCAACCTCCCATCTTGTACGAAACTATGCTTGAACCTAAATAAGAAGCAAACAACCAATACCACTGAAAAAAAACTTCACCTACATCCTACAAAAAAGAAAGAGACAATGAAACCAACCACATCATACCTCCTAAAATAAAACAAATTTACAAAGTCAAAGAGAATGTGGCTGAACAACCTCCTATGGTTCCTTCCATTCCCCCCCCTTAGGGAACAAAATAAACCTACGGTTGATCAACCTGCTCCTACACAAATGCAACTTGAGAAAAAACCAAAAAAAAAAAGAGGTGCTAGAGAGTGTAGGCGTAGATGTCATGCCCTTGTTCATAAGTTACATGAAGAATTAAACAAAGAAAAGAAAAATCCTAACTTGACTAAAGTAATGCATGAAGACCCTACCCTGAAACAAGAAAATTCAATGCAACCTCCACAACAGGAGTTGAACTCCTCCATGGACATTATCATTCCACCTCCCATTGTGATCAACTCAGATGATGATGATGAGGTTGCTAAAATTGACAAAGAGGTGCATAATGAACTTAATACATTATTTTCCTCTTCCATGAACTTACACGACAAATATCTTATAAAGAGTATTGAACTTGGTGTTTCTCCTAGTTCAACACTTGCTCTTGTACCTTTGGCTAGTTGCCTGCCTTCAGTATACATAAAAATTATTGTGAGGGAGGTGACTTGCTTATAGGTTGACTTTCCTTACTAGAGCCTTTTTTCTTTATTTCTTTTTCATTTTCTTTTTTCTGTGAATGCATGTGTGTAATGTTGTCTCCCATGGCGTTCTATTTGATGTTATCTCTCTCTCTTTGTGAAATTCCTCTATTTGTACCTTCATTATTCTCTATGTTGTGCATCTCTTTCACTTTTTGTGATGTGTTTTCCTTTTGGGGATGATGCAAGGCATCAAGACACCCTATGTCTCTTCCATGTTGACCCAAAAGGCTCTCTTTTTATTTTTCCTTTTCATTTTCTCTTTTACATTTCTCTTGTATTTTCCTTTTGGGGATGACACAAGGCATCAAGACACCCTATGGCTCTTCCATGCCAACCCAAAAGGATGTTTCTTTCCTTTTTCCTTTTTCATTTGTCTTGTGTTTTCCTTTTTGGGATGATGCAAGGAATTGAGACACTCATGTTTCTTCCATGTTGACTTGAAAGGTTTTTCATTTTGTTTTTTCTCTCTTTGTGTCATTCTTCTAGTTCTATATGTATTTGGTGGATGATGACAATGCCAAGCTCTCTAATATCTTTATAGCAAAGAACATGCTGGCCCCAAATCCATAGATCCCTTATGTGTTTGGTGTTTCCATTTTGGGGGCAACCCCTCCCTTTTATTTTTCTCTTGTATGATGCAACTTTACTCAAAAAAATGACTTAGTATAGGGCTTTCCATGTTAGCTCTCATGTCTTCTTTCTTGCTTTTATTTTTCCTTTGCTACTTTAAAGTAGTTTCTCACAACGTGGTGTTTAGCAATTTATTTAAAGTGGGGGCATACATTGGCATTATTCTTTTACATTTTACTTTTTCTCGATTCTTAGTGCAACCTTCTTACTTCATACGATGTGTTTGTTGCTTTATGGATGAAATTGGGTGTAATTTCCTTCAATTTCATTATCTCTCTTAGCATATTTCATTCCTTGTAGTGGCTTGATACAACGCAGTGCATCCTCTAAGTTATGAATTCTATATTCTCTGATTGGTCCTCTCTTGGAGACATTAGGAACAATGTTCTGTAAGTTAAAGACCTCACATGAACTAAGAAATACTCCTTTGACGATTATTTCCATGTTTCATTTTGCATTTGTTGTTATATGGCCACCTTGCATAACACAACTTACATTTATGTGGATCCATCATGTTTGTTACATCCATAATTACTTCCTTATTGGTATAGGTCTAGTGTCACAGAGACCAGTTACATCCCTAATTATTTCCTTAGTAATCTCTCCACCAACACTTGTCCATACAAATTTTTCATGCACTCTTCCAAGTGCCATCCTCACAAATTTACTAAGCTTCTCACCACAAAAGTCTGGGTATCTATTTAATACATCTAGTTTCTTTCGTACTAGGTTTTCATATTCTAGCTTCATGGAGTAACCATCTCTTGATAATTCCTTTTCCCATTGATTCATGAGTTCTTGATGGTTAAAATCTTCCAATTTTCTGTGAATGTAGATCTTGGTATATTTAGTAGGAAAAAAACTATTCGAGATTTGTGAAAATACACCCATGGGGTACATTTAATAAACTTTCCACGAAATCCTCTTGAACCTAGGTTAGGGTCTATCAAAGGTCTCAACAATAATTGATGTGGACATCTTTCCTTAATTCTTCTGAAAAATGCTTATGAGAAATGCTTCTAATTTAAACCAACAAAGTATTGATAATTGTAAATACCTCTTTGAAGCTTTGAAAGGACTAGAGTTTGATGCCAAGTACAATGAATTGACTTCACCTTGCCTTAGCTCGCTCTACTTTCTTTTGAGTGGTAAAAATGATATAATTCAACTCAAGATTTCACTTTATGTTTTACCAATTTTCCCTAATTTTGCCATTACGTGCATTTCATCTTCAAAATTTGATATAATTTGGGAAATACACTATGGCGTATAATGCGGGGATCATGATGGGCCAAAAGTGGTGATATGATGGGTATGTGTGGGAATTATTATTGGATGATGACTTTCTTTACCCAAAATTGATGAAACAAAAGGGTTTTAAGGAGATTCTCGTCTTTCCACGAATATAAATTATGCTTTACTTTGAATTTAATAAATGATTATGATTCATTTTTCTATTTGAGAATTATAACTAAAGTCTGATTGATAGAGTGATTGAAAACATCTATCTCTTTCACCGCAGTATCACATTTTTGAATTCAAAAATGCATCACGATCTATACTTTGCATACTATAGGATTAAAAACAAAATTCACAAATTTCATGAAGTTTTGACCAAGTTAAAGATTGGTCAGGACATACGAGTTTTATATTTTTTAAAAGTTTAATAATAAAAATTCCATAATTAATTATTCACTTAGAAAAAAATTACAAAAAAAATATGCATCCACATCAGGACATTATTCTTCTACTTATATCTAAAATCTTATAAAAATATTATCATTTTACTTTGTGGTTAGGGTGCTTTCAGGACAAACACCTACTTATTTTTTTCACGAGAATTTAAGAATTACTCTTTTGCATTTGAAATTTCAAATTGTCGCAAAAGTATTTTTTTTAAATAAACCTAGTAGTTTAGAAACTACATTCAATTTGCTACAAATTCTATTCTTACATATTTTTTGAAATAATATAGATAACTTATTCAAAATTTTATGTCAAGTTTTCTAACTCTATTTTTTCTAAATTTTCATCGCCACTTAAGGGTTTATTTTTTCCGTGATGATCCTACACATACCCCTATAAACCCTGGAAATCTCTGCAAATGTCCAAATTTGTACCTTTTCTTCTAGAAATTTCTTAAACAATTTTAGTATGTCATTCTACATCACATATCTTCATTTCACTACTTGACACCTCTTATATCGGGGGTTTGTTAAATATCTCTATAACTACTCACCCTAAAACCAATATTGGGTTTAATTTTCAAAATAAATATTTGCACTAGTTGTTGGTACAAATGTATTTGATTCATCCTTATTCTCAAGTTCTTCTTTTTCTTCTGAATATTATCCATTTCCTTTCTCACTTCAATAGCATCCACCTTGTTCATAGATTTGTTCTTTTGTTTCGATTAGGTTTCTTCCCACTTTTGCTTATGCATAATTTTGAGATATGCCCTGGTTTGTTGCAAGTGTAGCACACTGTTGGAAATAGGATGCCATTTAATTGCAATCCTAAACATTTATTTATATCATGTATCTCCTAAGTCCTTGGAATGTGCTCATCAACACTAGGATTAGGAAGAGATTAATATTTGATGAAATAATCATGTTAATTGAAATTTGTAATTAATTCTAAATTTTAGGAGCATGTGAGGTGTCCATAATTAGTTCCTAAATAATAGGGGAACATGGGGCACCCACATGGTAGGTGACACTCACCTTGAGTTTAGTTAAATATTCAGAGTAAGAGATAACACTTCTGAATGCATGTAAAGATTCTAGGAGTTAGGGTTTGATGTTTGCATGCACGAAGTTCAATTTAGTTAAGTTTAGATTAGTTTAGTTTAGTTCAATTTAGATCAGTTCAATTCAGTTTAGAATCAATTTAGTTTAGTTCAATTCAGTTAAGTTAAGTTAAGTTCAGTTATGGTTTAGTTATCTTCAGTTAGTTTTAGTTGAATACTAGTTGACATCAGTTAACTTGGAATGCATGTCTAATGACTTGAGTTGCATGATAGATAACATGGGCTACCTCTAGTTAGCAAGGGATGACCATTCTTGCATGAATGGTGTTGATAAATTTTTCAGTTAACAAGAAATGACTTGGGCCCAACTTGCACGCCAAATTTGGCTTCTTCAAATTAACTCCTTTGCATGTTGAGATATTTTAGAAGGCTCAGTTAAGTGGGACCACTTTTGGGTCCCTACTTTGAGGATGAAGCCCTAAAGATATTTATAGAATAGAGGTTGAGTTGCTACTTTAGTTTGGGACTTTAAAATGCATGAAGATGAGGATTTGACATTTTTCTTCATGGCATAACTCTATTTGCATGAGATAGGTGTACCTTTTAGGGATAGGGATTGACCATTGTATTTGTAACTCAGTTGGAGTTTACAAAGCTAATCAAAGCCTATTTATCTCAAGCAAGTTGAAGAAAGTTAGTATCAGTTTTACTACACGTTGTGAAGAAGATTTGGTGAAGGAAACAGAAGTATTCTCAAGAAAGAATTGGAGCTGTTATAATCTACTTTAGAGATTGAATAATAGATTAATTCTTGGTGGAGTTTTCTTCCAAAGGATTTTTCCACGATATATGTTTGTGTAATCTTTCTAATATCTTGTCTAATTCTTCAATCAACTTCTATCTTCATTCTACAAATGATAAAATGAATTAATTAGATAACCACCCACAAAGAATCTGTAACAAGTAAAAGAATATTTAGATCAACAATCTTAAAGTTTTACAAAGTATTAAGCTAATAAAACACCTCAATTTTCAACACACACAACATTTCTCTATCCAAACTAATTTGAATTTATCCTTGATCTGCATTGGTTAGCTCATGTCCAAAATTATAGCATGTATAAAAATAGCCTTGAGAAGGTTGATCCATTCTACCAGTATTGAATCTATTCATCATTATCTGACCTATGCACTCAATAGCTCTATGTCCAAACTTTTTGCAAGAAAAACATTTTCCAACAAAGAATCCAACATTTTGATTTATTCTAATTCTACATTATGTTTCCTTATGACCAAATTTATTGCATGAAAAAAAAACACCATTAAAATATGGGTACCTTTGAGCATTAGGTTGCCAAATAGGAAACCTTTTGGTATTTCTTCATTGGTTATTGAATTTTTTTATTATTGCCTTGATTCATCCTTTGATTGTCAACTTTGTTGGGGATTTTATTTTCCTTTGAACTTTGTCCTTCTTCAAGTCCTAAACTACCTTTAATATCCTTAGCTGGTTTCTAAAATGTGATCAACTCATCAAGCATTGTAGTACTTCTTTTGAATTTTTCTTCATTGGCTCTTGCTTTCTCCAAGTCAGATATTAGGGTTACCACTTCTTGTTCAAGGTTTATACACTCATCAACCTTGCTCTAGATTTTAGCTTTCAAAAATTCTTCAATTCTTCTCTTCTTTTCCACTTGTACCTTTAGTTTGGTGATGTCCTCATTTGATTTCTTCAACAAATCACTAACTTCTTTATGCCATTCCTTGAACTTCTTGATTCTCTCTCTCAACTTTCTAATGCATTCATTTGTTTCTTTCAAGTTTTTTGTCAGAGTTTCTTTCTCATTTTTACTTTTATCCAGATCTTCAAGAACAACATGGAGTTCTTCAGTTGCAAAAAATTATTTTGGAGGAAAATTATACTTTTTATAATCCACGTGTTCAAAATTCAATGTCTTCCTTAAGATGTTAAGCTTTTCCAAAGGAACCAAGCTCTTATAATAATTGTTGAACACCAAAAATACTAAGAAGGGGGGTGAATCAATATTCCACTAAACCATTTAACTGCTAACCATTTAATTATTAAAACATGAAGCGGATCATAACATCACATGACACATGAACGCCAATACTTTTTATGTGGAAAACCCAAAATGGGAAAAAACACGGTGAGGATTAACTCACAATATACTATAACTAGTCATAAGATATTATAGGGCACACTGCCAAGACACACTTTCCTTGAAAAGCTCACAACTTGAAAAATGATTACAAAAGAGTGTGGCTCACTACCAAAAATTTGAATTTATTGAATACACCTGTAGTGTAGGAAAATGCATACCCTTGCATTTTCACACTTGTTTGGGCCCGCCTTGCTTTATTTATGCTCCTTTATGGCTTAATTGGTCCTATTTTGTGTCCACAAGCCCTATGAATTACATCCTTTTTTGGTTAATCCTGACATTCTCCAATGCATAAATGACAATTTAATGACTCCATCAGTGTGTACCTAATTTTTGGGTTAGGACTAAAATGCCACCTAAGGCGTCTTTGTCCCCCAAAGCTCTTGGGACCCTTATTTTGAGATATCTTGATTGGGCCCCCTTTTGGTGTCTGTGCCCCAAGCTTTTAGGACTTGGGTCTAAGATGCCACCTAGGATGTCTTAGTCCTCCTTGAGTCATTTTTAGGATTTAATTTCAAATTATGGCAGGATTTAGCCTCCTTTATTTAATGAATTCATATGTCAGCTTGGTGTGATATAATTTCAAGATATTAAGCATAAGTATAAATACAAGGTTCCTTCTCTCATTTTCTCCTAACAAGCAATCCTAAGCAATCTATCAAGCATTCCAACATCCAAGTCTTTTGTGAGAGTATTCAAGAGCATATTTATCAAGCATTTGGAGCCATTTTCATATTCAAGTATCATATCAAAGAGCTTCTTGCATCATGTGTGTTGTCGTTCTAACATTTGTGATGCAGGGTTTTGATTCAATTAAAGCAATTCAAGATCATTTCTTTAGTTCAAGATCCATATCCATTATAGCCATTGTACACAATTTTGTAGAATTTATAAGGGTTTGGTGAGTTGTAGCATTGTATGTTGTTCATTCATCATTTCCTTCATTATTGCTATTTCATTTCAAGTTAAAAAAGTTTTTTCATCTTGCTTATTTGTGATTGAAAATTTAGGTTGGAGACTTGAAGATCACTTGGAGTGCAAAGTTGAAAAAGTTGCATTACAAAGTTGTCATCTTCATGAAAACTCACCTATAGTCCATATTCTAAAGTTTTAGAGCCTAAGATTGGAAAGGAAGCAAGTGCTGACCTCAGAGCTTAGGATCATGTTTAGAGTTTGCAGAAATTTAGAATGAGACTAATACACCATCTTGGGAATCTTAGTCCTCCCGAGAATATTTTTTAGATATTCCTTTAGATCCGGTTTTGACATTTGAAGATTTTGTATTTACCCCAAAAACAATAGCGGGACTAATATGCCATCCTAGGTGCCTTAGTCCTCCACAACACTTTTTGAAAAATTCTTTACATTTCCAAAATCCTCACACCATCTTTAGACTTCCCTATTACACATACCATATGTTGTTGTTGCATAATTTCATTATTTGCATATCTCATTTAGCTTACATTTCTAGTTATAGGTCATTTTGCATATCATATCATGTTTTCCAAAATTCTATTTTCCAAGCATGTGCTTGGTGGTGAACCCCTTAGAACTCAAAGAACCCCCTCATAGGTCCTTCTTAATTGTGAATTGACTCACCTTGTGAGTTTTTTAGTCAATCCAAGTGGGACTCGTAGGACATTAGAGAATGATTGAGTGCAAAGAGTGATATCTCTAAGAGTATCCATTTTTCTATTCATCATTTTGGTGAATCCAAATTTTAAGCATTCATTTCTGATTTGGAGTCCATTAAATTCCTTAGATCTAGGTTGCATTCATTCTTGCATTGCATCTTGCATTAGTGAAAGTGCATCTAAGGTATCTTGCATTTTGCATTAGTGAAATTGCATTTAGGGTGTCCTGTATTTGCATTAGTTTACTTTCTTGCATCATTTCATTTGATTGAAAAATTGAAAAGTGCATTGTTCTTCATCTTCATTTCATTCTTATTGCATTCAAAAGTGAGAAAAATTGCATTCAATTTCTTGTTCCTAGTTACTTTTTCTTGCACTTATTTGCATATTTTTTTCTTTCTGAGCATCAATATCTTACATAGGAAATTTGTAAACACTGTCAAGACATTCCATTATTTAATTTTTTTTGCAAAAACCCTCTGCTAGGACTAAAACATCATTCTTGGCATCTTAGTCCCTCTTAGGATTTTTTCTTCAGAAATCTCTCTCTGTTGTTTGTTGTTTGTTTCAAGTTTTGGAACTTTAGAATCTTAATAGGAGGACTAAGATTCCCTTCTTGGCATCTTAGTCCCTATTGAATTTCATTCTCCAATTTTCAGGATCTAAAATTTCTTTTTTGTGTTTCTATGGGTTTCCTTTAGTTTTTCAGTTTTAGTTTCCAGATTTGTTGTTATTCCAATTTCTTTCATTTCATGTGTAATTGCAAGCATAGGATATTGTGTTCATTACACTTTATGTAGTTTATCCCTTGTATGAGTTGTACTACTTGGTTTCCTACTATTAATACTATGGTAATACGAAATGCGAGACTCATGACATCCCACAATATGACACTCATTGTGGATCTTGGGTTATCAAGATCTCTTACTTCTAGTGTTGGCACTAGTTCACTACGTATGGAACATACCTTTGACACCTCTTTTGCTAGGCCTACCTTACCTACAAGTGTTGTGCCGAGTTTCCAAACAATGGTTGATCATATTCCTCAAGAAAACATAATGAAAATGCATGAAGACTTAGCTCATTTACAAGACAACATAAGTATTGAAAGCATTTCAAGCATTGTAATACCTGCCATAGATAACCTTCACCACATGATGGAAAGTGATGAGGGACTGGAAGTTGTGCATAACATAGCTCAAATATTTGGAAAACATATTCCTTCCACCACTAATGGTGCTGAAGCTTCAAAAAATATGCAAAACCAAGGAGGAAGTCAAATTCCTCCCTCTTAAACCATAACCTCAATTCCCACCTATACCAATCCTCACATGACCACAACAATGCAACCAACTAGTATCATCCTTCCTACCCCAAACATTTCCACTAGTGCTCCTTATTCCTATGTGGCATCTAATCTTATATCTCCTCCCATAAGCAATCCATTCATTAGTCCTTCCAACACATACATACCACCACCATATTCATCTCCATAACACACTACAAGCAATGATGCTATCATTAACCATCTATTACAAATCCTTTCATCCATCTAGCATCAAGTTTCAACCATAAATCAAAATCAAAATAGTCCACCTTCATACTATGTCAAGAGCAATCCATTGTCCTTGTAGATATTGAGAACTCTGGTGCCACAAGGTATAGATATCCCTAGATTTAATAATTATGGAGGAAAGGGAGATCCTTCTAATCATGTTAATGCCTTTACTATTTTTTGTAGTGACTTTATCCTTGGAGACAAAATTTTGGCTAAACTCTTTCCTTGATCCTTGAAAGACATTGCCTTGGATTGGTTTTCTGCATTACCGAATAACTTAGTTCATTCATTCAATGAACTTGTTGAGGCCTTTATTAGCCATTTCCAAGTGTACATGGTCCCTAAAATGACATTGGTTGATTTGATGAGATGCAAGCAAAATGAGGGTGAAAAAGTCACTCACTTTATTTCATGCTACCAATCGCTTTATTCCCAAATCAGTGTGAAAATTCCTCATTCCCACCTTCAAAATATGTTTGTGGAAAAATTAAAAAGAAAGATAAGGGATAAGCTCACCATGATGAAATTCCCCTCCTTCATGTGCATTTATGTACTTCCCTTCAAGACTATCAGAATTCCCTAACTAGTAAAGAACCAAAAACCACCCCTACCCATCCCGAAAAGATTGAAGCCTCAAACCAAAACACTTACCAGCCTTTTAGAAGACAAAATAAAAGTTTCCTTCAACTAAATTCCACCTCTCAACCTGCCCAACTAATTGATACCCTAGTAGCTTCTATAAATAAGAGTAATCCTTATATCTTTAGGGATCTGCAAAGGAAATTTACTCCCTTACCCTTGACACACTTCACAACATTATGACCTAACTCTTAAACAAAAACATGCTTACCTTACCTCCCATTCGACCCCTTGACCCTAGCAAGCCATTACCTCCAAGCTTTAGACATAATGCCTATTGTGCTTATCACCAAAAAAAAGGACATGATATAGAATATTGCAAGCATCTTAAACATCTTGTGCAAGACCTCATTGATTCTAATAATATCCAAATTGGACATGTAAATGACAAAGGTAATAAGTCTGTGGCTCCTTCAAACCAAAACTTGCAAATATTTACCAATCTCATGCCCAACAATAATATTTCATTTATTAAAGCTATTGAAACTAAGCCCGATGTGATGAATCTTGACACAGATGATGAGAATCTGAGCAATCATGAACAAAGTCCTATGGATGATGATGAACAGAGTCCTATGGATACTAATAAACAAAGTACTATTGATACAAGGATAGGAGTGATTGACATCGAGCCTCGTAAACAACAAACCATTGGCATTAATTTCTCTTCAGAAGAAACAATCAAACATGCACCTGATGGTCCTCTTTACATAGTCGGTAGAATCAATAACAAGCCCACTCTTGGGATTTTAATTGATCCCATTTGTGGAGAGAATGTGATCGCAAAAGAAATTTTATATGTGCATGAACTTACTCAAGATAGATATTATAAACCGAAAGCATGGATTTTAAAATGCATGATGGTTTTGATTATGCTACAATGGGCTCAATCACACTCCCTTTACAAGTAGGACCGAAGAAATCAAATGTATCATTCTCTATCATATCTAATTCAGGCCAATTTCATGTGAAGTTATGCTACAAATGGATTCACTCCATGAATGCAATCCCATTTGTTGTCCGTAACTGCTTAAAGTTTCCAGTTAGAAATGAAATATTCATAGTGAACCATAATGGCTTTAGACCCCCATCTTCTCATAGAAATTTTTCCTTAGATTATTTTTGGCCTGAACCTATATGACCCTATGAAGACTTCCTTTTCCTATCCTATCAAAAATTCAAAGGAAAATGCATTACCAAACTATCTCTTGAAAAATCTCTTCCACCCATGATCAAACCTCCACTCATGCTTGAACCTCTACCACAAGAAAACAATCTTGAGTCTAGAACCCTTCCAACAAACAAAGACCCATCCATGAAAAATCCCTTGCCTATTTCCTACAAGAGACCTAGAGACAACCAAACAAGTCCTAATCTGTCTCCTAAGAAAATTTATAAAGCCAAAGATAAAGTGGTTCAACAATTTTCTATGGTTTCTTTTGTTCTTGCCTCACAAGAAGAAAATGAACCTATGGTTGAAAAACCCATTCCTACACAAACCCAACTTGAAAATTGTAATAAAAGAAATTTTAATTCTATAGAGCGTATCTACATAGATGTCATGTTATTGTTTGAAAGATGAATAATGATAACAACATTGAAATTCAAAATTTGAACTTGACAAAAGCAATAAATGATGACCTTCCTCTTTTACCAAAAAAAAGAAAGCTATATCTCCACCACAACAAGGACCAACAACTTCTATGAATATTATCATTTGTCCTCCTATTGTGGTTAACTTGGATAATGATGATGAAACAACTAAAATTGATGAGGAAATGCATAATGAGTTGAATTTCTTATTTTCCTCTTCTATGAGCTTAAACGACAACAACCATGGTGATCCTCCTAAACCAAGTGATTCACCATGTTTTGAACCTAGTGATTCTCCTAGTACAACACTTGATGTT
>VDFB02105785.1:350143418-350160134 GCA_007258455.2 Sequoia sempervirens
TTGTATTCATCAAATTTGGCAAGGTTTTTAAGCTTCATTGATTGCAAAATCTTATTGGCTTCTAGGGCTTGATTAGAAATGTCAGCACAGAAAAGATCTGTTAATAGCCATTTCAACTCATCAAATCCAGCTTGAAATATATCATCTTTTCCCAAATTTTTAGGATCCACTAGAATGGGATCTATTGATTGAGTAGGAATGTTTTTAGGCATTGGGCCTTGTTCTGGAAAAATATTCCACCAGTTTCTCAATTTTCTAGACATAAGGCGTACATCATAAAGAACCTTTGCAGGTTCTATCCATGAACCACTTCTTTCAAACAAATTTTCTAATGTGTCAGTCCATGTATAGATAGCTTTATATGGATTAACTAATTTATCAATGTTTAAGATATAACCACTGGATGCATAAGGTCGCATCTACTCAGACTTGAGGTTCTCCATGACTGGTTCTTACATTTCAATATCCATGGTTAACTTCTTCAATGATTCCCATGGTTCTTTTTCTTCTATTTGCTTATATTTAGAAAAATCTAAAACAATTTCGTCAAAGTCATTATTTACAGAGGAATCAGAGTCACTAGGACTATTAGAAACAATCAATGTATCTATATTTTCTTGTGCAAAGATCATCCATTGTGCCATCCAATTTCTTTGGGCTTCAGAATTCTTTTGTTTCTTTCCCAACTCTGTATGAAGTTTGAATTCATATTTTCCCCACAATCTCCAATCAGGATTGATGACTGTGAAAGTTTCAGGAGTAGGCCATCTACCTGGTTGATAACTGATAATCTCCTATTCCTGATTGTTGAGTTCCATCTTAGATTTACTCTTTTTCTTAGATCCAGCCCGTGGGAGTTTTGACTTAGGTGTCTTTTCTTTCATCATGCAGCTTTTCTCTCCCTTTTTTGTGTGGTTGATACCTTTTCCTTTCTGATCCTGTTTTTGTTCTGCTTTTGGAGTCAGGGAAAGCTTTTGACTAACCTATCGAGCTAACCTATCCATAAGTTCTAGATTACTACTGAGATCAGAGAGGGTTGCAAAAGATGCTTGGGAAGGATATGGATTTATAGATGGTTGCCTATACATGGGGAATTGAGTAGATCCTATTGATTCTTTTGGATTGTAGTCAAGATATGGCTTATTGGATGTTCTTGGGAAATTGTGTGACATAGAATAAGATCAAGTGAACATGCTTGGTCATCTACTAGTTGAAGCTTCCGGTTGTTCAAACAATGTTTCATCAGGTAATGCCTGAAGATTTATGCTGGCAAGCCTATGACTTTGTGTACGGGGTTTTTTAGAGAACACACTTTTGGAAGGAGTTGGAAGTTCTTGGAACTTTGGTTGGGACTGGTTTATGAGTTTTTCAATGATAGCGAAACCTATATCATAGCGAGTTGAATCAATATGTCTACGAAAGTCATCAACATTTGTATTTGCTTCCGTATAACTTACCCCAACTGAAAATTTGGAAGGAGGAAAAATAGTATTAAGTAATCTATACACACATCGACCAGCTATAGTGGAATACACAGAATCTGGTTGTAGGATGACACCTTTAACTTGTAACAAAAGACAAAATGCAGATTGAACATATTTGTCATCAAGGTTTATGGTGAAGTTGGGTTTGACAGACATGCGGGCATCTCCACCTTTTTCTTCATCAGAGGATTTCGCGAGACGACCTCAGAATTGGCCTATGACAGTAGCTTGATCCCAAATTCTACAACGAGTGTCTATAAGACTAGCAAAGTATTCTGCTCCTATATCATAGTTGAAATGTGGATGTAAAATTATGTCAACTAAAGAGAAATGCACTGGATGAAACCCTTTTCTTTCCATCTCTTTATGTCATCTGGAAGTAAGAATGGCAAATAGACTGGATAGATGCCAACACCAGAAACTCTAAGATTTATCTCTGATTGTCTCACAGAGTTCATCATTTTTTCCTTTATACCTTTTTCGGGATATAAATCAAAAATTCTGACATCTGGAAACTTAAAGTTGCCATTTTCATCTACAAGTTCTTCTTTGTCTTGAAAATGATTATGGATTACAAAAGAAAGAGAACTGCTTGCATTCATTGAGCGCTGACTAGCCATAATGGAAGAATAAGAAATTACTTGATTTTGCTAGACCTTTTTGCTACTACGTTTTCTATCTTACTGGTCACCCTTCATACGCCTATCCTTTGGCTTCCAACGGGATTTACAGTCTTACTGCGGGTCCATAGCTACTCACATCAGCTACTCTCGTTCAGAACATGATTCTCCAAGATGATAGCCAGATCTTAGTGAAGCAATAGTTTTTCTAATGTCCAAACCAAAACCAAGACAAAAGCAATGACAAAACAGATTACTTTGACAAAAATTCCAAAACCAGATGAACAATAGACCCTCATATATGTATCCTAGATTTGCTGTTCAATATCAAGCATTATATTAGAGAGGGTCTGATACCAATTTGCTGAAATAAATAGACATAAGCTTCAGATATGTTATTGATTCATGTGCATATTACATCCAACAAGCATTTGACAAGCATTAAATAGACAGAAACTTCAGATATCTTATTGATTCATGTGCAGATTACATCTAACAAGCATTTGACAAGCATTCAGATTCTGATCATCCAAATCGCACTAAGTCCAAGAGAGAGCATAATTCTAGAATGAAAACTTAGAGACTCCTACTAGACAATAGACTCCAATCCTAAACCACCAATTCGAGTGCTGACTAACCATAATGGAAGAATAAGAACTTACTTGATTTTGCTAGACCTTTTTGCTGCTACGTTTTCCGTCTTACTGCTCACCCTTCATATTCCTGTCCTTCGACTTCCAATGGGATTTATGGTCTTTCTGCGGGTCCACAACTACTCACACCTGTTAGAATCGCCAAGATCTGATTGCAAACCAAAATATTCCTTCCACAGAAGAAGAAAACGAAAAAGCAGAGATTGCATAAAAACATGCAATTTGATATATTCGAAAGTGATCAATTAATTACAAGAGATTATTTGCTTTATAAAAGCAAAGATGCCTAAACCTAATCTTATCTTGAGCAACAAGATAGCTTGATAAGATAAAGATAAGATCCTAAAATCTAGGAAATAAATAATGCCTAAGTAAACTTATGCAAATGTGTAACTAATAATTAATTACACCAACACCCCCCCATAAGTGCAACTTAGGGAGAAGTAAATTATTATGCAAATATGAGTCCCGGCAACAAGGCCTGATCAGGTACTCATGTACAAATACAAAGAGAGAGAAACCCCCCTCAGTGAGATGAACTGCTGCGAAGAATCACTGGAAGAACTCTGTGGAGTAACACTGGAACTTGATATAGGCAAGCAAGGAAATATTCTTCTGTATACTACTGAAACCGGATGAGAGTCACTGATTGACTCAAGGAATCATGATTAAAGCAACAGAAGACCCGATGCCACGGAACACTCGAAAACTCCAAACTGGAACAACTCTGGAATCTGTAAGCAACAGTAGATGAATGGACCCATAATGATGACAAATCTGGAAGTTGTGTATCTCGATGCCGATGTCAAACTGTGACTAAAACTCTTCCATGGGAAGGAGCACCAAAAATAGACTCTGGAACAATAACCATAAAAAACATGGCCCTCAAACTAAGATGGATCCAATGTGGATCATTAACCATAGGCTCTCAATCTGAAGTGTGAACCGATGAATCTGATATGTGTCAAGCAAGACAAGAATGTGGCTAAAAAGAGACAATAGGAAACCAGACAAACTCATGCAAGTTGTCACCAAAATTAAATATGGATGCAATAACCCCCCTTAATGGAACTTTATATCAGTTCGTTTATTACAATACCCAATGATTGCATAAGGAGATAATGCAAAATTACAGAAACATATGTGAAAATGCAAACCTAGAGCACGAAACAAAAATAAATGCATGCCTAAAATAAGTTACACATTTTCTGTAAATGACCTCAGATCTGTATAGAGGCCGAAACCAGCTTTCCGATGCCGCAAAAATCGCGAAAATCGGATAAGCGAGTCAAAAGATATGGATCCCGGAGTGAAAATGGCAACATCTGACTTCCGAGGCCGAAAAAGATATCAAAACTGCAAAACCAGAAAATCTCACCAGCACCAATGCGTAGACCTCGGAAACAGCTTTCCGACGATATCTCATTTGCAAAAAAAGGACGCCGTATGCCCAAGATATGCCCATTTCCGTGAAAGTTGTCCAAAAAGGTGCGATTTGGCCCCCAGAAGCCCTCAGGGGCTAAAAAAAATTCGGCCCCTGGTCGCATGCAAGACCAGGGGCTGGTGCGCAGGGAGCAGGCGGCGGAGCCCCCGGTCACCGACGTGACCGGGGCTGGGGCTGAACAATTGGCGGAGGGCTGAGCGCAGGGGCTTGGACCCCAATATGACCGCGGGCTTGGAGATATAAGCCCTCGGGGGCTGGCGCGTGGCTGGTGGCGTGGCTGGTGGCGCGTGGCTGGTGGCGTGGCTGGTGGCTGGTGGCCGCGTAAAACATTTTCAATTTTTTTTGATTTTTTTAATATTTTTTTTGATATTTAAAAAATGAGCCTCGAAAACTCAGGTGCTGGGGTCGTACGGCCTTTGGGCAAAAAATTTTTGCTTCCCGGTCGATTTTGCCCAAACCGGACAAATTTTATATGAAAATGGGGTTTTTGGCGCTGCAAATCCAACGGCGAGGTCCGTTTGGGCCCAATGTGCTCCGAAAATCAGGCGACCCCCAGATCTAACAGATAAATCACCGAGCTTGAAACCTTCACAGATCTGGCAAACGGTGATGAAAATCAATAAAATGAAAGTCATTTCTGACTTTTTCCAGCGCTCAATCCAACGGAAAACCCTGATCTGATCCAAGACGCTGCATAAATGTGCTCAAGGATTGAAACCCTCGAGGGACCTCGAATGAGCTCTGCACCGTGTTCCTCCGAAAATGCTAAGAAGGGGCTGCGAATCGTGGCTCTGATACCATGATAGAATCGCCAAGATCTGATTGCAAACCAAAATATTCCTTCCACAGAAGATGAAAACGAAAAAGCAGAGATTGCATAAAAACATGCAATTTGATATATTCGAAAGTGATCAATTAATTACAAGAGATTATTTGCTTTATAAAAGCAAAGATGCCTAAACCTAATCTTATCTTGAGAAACAAGATAGCTTGATAAGATAAAGATAAGATCCTAAAATCTAGGAAATAAATAATGCCTAAGTAAACTTATGCAAATGTGTAATTAATAATTAATTACACCAACAACACCAGCTACTCTCATTCAGAACATGATTCTCCAAGATGATAGCCAGATCTTAGTGAAGCAATAGTTTTTCTAATGTCCAAACCAAAACCAAGAAAAAAGTAATGACAAAATAGAATACTTTGACAAATATTCCAAAACCAAATGAACAATAGACCCTTGTATATGTATCCTAGATTTGCTGTTCAATATCAGGAATTATATTAGAGAGGCTCTGATACCAATTTGCAAACAAAGGACATACAATTTATGGCCCACTTCTTTCAAATAAATTTTTCAATGTCCACAGTTTGATGAATAAATATTTTGTCTATGGGTTATTTTGACCATGGGTTATTGATGAGGGCGCAACCCAAGACTTAGAAAATAACCCACAAATAAGAGAATAATTTTATTATTCAGAAAATGGATCTTCTTACATGTAGAGGATCTCAAATTCCCAAGTTCTACAACACATGCAAGTTACATAAAGCTATAGAATCACCCTTTCGCAATATGCAAGCTTGTCCACCAAAAAGTTACCCAAAATTAGAAACCTGCCCATAAATAGAGCTCCTCTTTGTTTGGAGCCAAAGCAACATTCAAATTTGAGTTTAGGCCGTTTGGCGCCAAAAAATTACAACTTCAAGTTCAAATTTCAAAGAACATTTGCAATTGTATCTTCTAGAAAGTGCACCAACTTCCTAGGGCCATAACTTTTGATACAAGAGAAGAATTGACAAGGGCATTCCGAGAAATAGAGCAGGACAAAAAGTGTAAGAGTATGAAGGCTTACTTTGTTAGCAGTACGTTTCTTCTTATCTACATATGTTAATACAACTAGCTTTTGTGTTAATGTTTCTTAGGGAATGATCGGTCCTCAGAACATTCAGCTTGTGGAAATAAATAGACAAAAACTTCAAATATCTTATTGATTCATGTGTAGATTACATCCAACACAATTTGTAGAAATAAATAGACAGAAACTTTAGATATCTTATTGATTCATGTGCAGATTACATCCAACAAGCATTTGAAGTGCATTCAGATTCTGATAATCCAAATCACACTAAGCACAGGAGAGAGCATAAATTTGGAATGCAAACTTAGAGACTCCTACTACACAATAGACTCCAATCCTAAACCACTGATGCCAAGAATGAGGTGTCCTCAACAATTTAAAGGAGAGGTTGAGCTTGTTACCTCATGGAATTTTAGAAATAATTTGGAATCAATCCATATGCTTTTGATATGCATCCCACAAACCTACCACACTATGGAGTAGGCACCTGTTAAGCATTCTGTCATAAACACTGACACAGTGGAGGGAAAAGAAAGTCACTTTTAGGACACCCGTGAGTGAGAAGGGCCCACTTAATACCCGTAAGTGGCTACAGGGATCTTGCTATTTAAGATAGGGTTGCATCCTATTGTCACATCTTAATGTGGGTGACATCACAACACTGACAAGCCCGTGTGCTAGCCATCAGAATGGTATTGGATCTAATAATTGATCTGGTAACTCATGGTATGCTCAGACCCAATCTATAGTTTTGGGGTTAAAAGCATAATCAATTTGAACCACATAATCTTGAGAATAAGCCTGGCCTAATTCCACTCTTCTGGCAAGGAGTGCTGGTTTGAGATTGATTTCCATATTTTCAATTTTTACTTTTGGTCTCCATCTGGCTTCAAGAGGATATAATTCAATCCTAGGGAAATGATATCCTGTTCTTGGATAATGCACCAAGTATTGAATCATACAATCATATATTGTACTTCTCAATTGTGGGTATAATAGATTTAGGAATTCCTCCATATCAGGATTGAATCTGGCACCAACAATATCAGCATATTCTTCAAAAGTATCCTGATCAAAA
The DNA here is from genome assembly GCA_007258455.2 of Sequoia sempervirens. Taxonomy (NCBI): domain Eukaryota; kingdom Viridiplantae; phylum Streptophyta; class Pinopsida; order Cupressales; family Cupressaceae; genus Sequoia; species Sequoia sempervirens. Next base: position 350,150,563 of record VDFB02105785.1, read on the forward strand.
CTTATACAAGTGATGAAACCAAATTTTAGTCCTTTTAATAAATTCATCTTACCTTGTTTTGACCAGCTCATACCAAACAACCCTTTGATGTGGATATGGATAGAATTGTTTCCACACCAATACTTGATTGGAGCTCTTGTTAAACTAAAGCATTCTTTGAATTCTTCTTCTTCATCTGAATCTATTAATCCTTGGTCATGAAGATAGTGAATTAAATTTTGCATATTTCGAAGCCATTTATTCAAGAAATATGATTCCAGCAAAATAATAATTATTTCTTTGGGAAGAGTAGGAAGAGTGATCATGTTTCCATTACCATAATTTACCATATACATGGCAACACCATCTGGTCTATACCACTCTAGAGAATTATACTCAAGATCAGTATATAAAGAACCTGCAAGTTCTCTGGTCAGTGTGCCAGCTAGTGGATTATTCTCTCCTTTTATCCATTCAATGTCAAAGTCGTAACTCAGAAATTCAATATACCACCTAGCAATTCTACCTTGAGCAATATCCTTATTAGGTTTCTTTTTGAGTAGGCTTCTCATGGCTTGACTGTCAGTTCTTACTATGAATTTTACTAGCTTGAGAAAGATCTTTAATTTCTCTATTCCTTTTTTAACTGCGAGTATCTCCTTTTCATAAATATGATATTTGCTTTCTGTGTTTGTAAAAGTTCCAGACTGATAACCACATAAATTTTTCTTTGCATTTCCTTCTTGTATCAACACAGCTGACCAAGTGTTGTCAAAAGCATCAGTGTATAAAAGCAAAGGTAAATCAGAAGCATGAATTTCTAGGGATGGCATATATTAACATTTTGCCTTAATTCTTTGGACTGCCTCTGTAGCTTCTAGAGACCATCCTTCTTTGCCTTCTTTTAGATGGGATTGGATGACTCAGCGATATTCAGCTAAACCTTTATAAAAAGGAGAGACATAATTTAAACATCCCAAGAGTCTCTAAAGTTGTTTCTTGTCTTGTAGTATATCTGGAAATTCCTGGATCCTCTGTAGGATGTGTGTCTGAAGTTGGATTTTTCCATTATTTAGATGTAAACCAAGAAAATCAATTTGGATTTTCCCAATCACCATCTTTTTAGCTGTTAAGCATATCCCATGTTTTTTGATGGCTGCATAAAGTTCCTCAAGATGCTGCAAATGGTCAATGACTGAATCAGAGAAAATAAGGATATCATCAATATAGACAGCACAAAAATCTTTCAAGTGTCTCAATGCTTGATCCATGCATCTTTGGAAATATGCGGGGGCAGTACATAAACCAAATGGCATAACGTTCCATTCATACAATCCTTGTGGAACAGAGAATTTTGTCTTGTATCTGTCTGATTCTTTTACCTTAATTTGCCAGAATCCTGATTTACAATTAAACTTTGAGAAGATCTTCTTATTGGCAGCTCTTCTAATCAAATCAGTGCTAAATGGTATGGGATAGTTAAATGGAAGGATAATGTCATTAAGAGTTTTGTAATTGATACATAGTCTCTTTTTCCCCCTTACCTGTTCTACTTTTTTATTTACCAAGACTACTGGACATGCAAATGGACTTTTACTAGGGTGGATGAAATGCCCATCAAGTAGTTCTTGCAGCTGCTCGTCCATTTCTTTTGTTTCTTTTGGACTCATTAGATAGGCTGGCTCATGTGGAATGACTGATTGGCATTCTGGCCTAATCTGTATTTCACATTCTTCATGATCCTGGGACTAGAATTGTAGAGGGTTCATGCTGCAACAATCTGTCTCTTTTTCCCAGTATTTTCAAATTTATGATTCATAATTTTAAGTGCAGGGATTTCAATTTGTCTATCTTCATGTCTCAAAGAGATCTTATGTTTCCAGAACTGAAGTGGCTCATATTTGGTTAGAAACAGAAATCCTAACAAAACATCATCTTCTAAATCATTGTATTCAATAAAATCAGTGATGAATATTTTACCCATGATGTCTATGTGGACATCTTGTGCATACCTTCCCATCTGAATCCTTTCTCCATTTATTGCATAACTATGTGGAAGATCAGGTCTTTCTTTCCAAAATTGGGGAGGAATGGCATTGGTTTTAGCCAATGATCTTGTTGAACCTGTATCTACAAATGCATCTAGTGGGATTGTTTGAATCCTAGAAAACAGAAATTAATTCTGATATAATTACCATTGTTTGCAAGTAAAAGAGAGCATGACTTGTCCCTTGTTTTATCAATAAGGCTATTGCTACTACTACTAGCTTCTGATTCTTCTTCTGAAGTAGATTCTTTTTCAGACTCAGTGTGTTGGTCTGTTTTGAATAAAATATCTTTAATTTCTCCCACTTCAGCAGAGATATTTCTTATTTCTTTGTGCTGGGTTTTGAGCAATCTTTTTAAATTGGCAACATCATTAATTATTAAATTAAATTTCTTAAAGATTGCAATGAAATCAGTGTCAATATTAGAAGCTTTGGATTTGGAAGAGGATTTTTCTTTTCCTTCCTTTGCCATGGAGGGATCTTGTATCCATGGTGTATTTCTTTTTCAACCCCTTTTGAAGGTTTTTTCTATAATTTAAGTTGCTTTTCTACCTCAGTCTTATCTGACTCTAAGGTTTTCAAATTTTCCAAGTCTTGGTGGACAAATTTCTTTCTTTCTTCCTTTGTTCCTGCCATTTTGTAAGGATCTTTGGATTTTTCAATCTGGATCTTAACCTTCAGATCTTGCAGAGTATTCTTGAGAAGTGAGGTTAGAAAATCCTCATCTGGGTCTGAGTTCTCTGATTCATGGTCAAAATTTTTTTGCATATGTGTATGACGATCCTTTACATCTTTTAATTTTAACATGAAACTAGAATCAGGAACAACTTCAACTAATTCATACATATCTTATACTTTTGTAATATTGCTACTATCAACAACTTCCCATCCTGGGTTATCTTGTTCAAACATTGCATAAATCTTTGTGCTAGGATTTAATTTCTTAGGATAGTTAGTAGCATAATGAGGTCCTTTACAAATAAAACACTTAATTCCTTTGGGGACCTTATTAGTTCTTTTCCTTAGCAAATACGGAGGTGTTCTATGGAATTTTCTACTTTTATAGGGAATTGGTCTATATTTCTTTTTGTGTCCATATTTACCATGCTTGCTGCATCTGAAAGTGTATTCTCCTTCATGATGTTTTGTCTGAGAACACCTTTTACATCTGCATTTCCTACCACAACCACCTTTCTTAAACTGTTTGAGTTGCTGGAAATCTTTGAGTTGATTAATTGGATGAAGGTCATAAAATTCTTTCAAATTGCATGTGTAGTTGTATTCTTCCTTATTGAGTTGGAGAGCACCCAACAAACATTGCTTTTCCAAATTATATCTGATTAGCCTTTTTATTGTAGGGAAACTCATGTCATCAAGTTGTTTGTGCTCCTTTCTGATTATATAATCTTGTGCCCATGCATCTAAACCACAGGGTAGAGAGTTTAGGTAATATTGCTTTATGGTTAGATCATGCATTTTATTTGCTGCAACCATATAAGATTCAAACATGCAGTTGTATTCATCAAGTTTGGCAAGATTTTAAAACTTCATTGATTGCAAAATCTTATTGGCTTCTAGGGCTTGATTAGAAATGTCATCATAGAAAAGATCTGTTAATAGCCATTTCAACTCATCAAATCCAGCTTGAAATATATCATCTTTTCTCAAATTTTTAGGATCCACTAGAATGGGATCTATTGATTGAGCAAGAATTTTTTTAGGCATTGGGTCTTGGTCTGGAAAATTATTCCACCAGTTTCTCAATTTTCCTGACAGAAGGCTTACATCATAAAGAACCTTTGTAGGTTTTGTCCATGAACCACTTCCTTCAAACAAATTTTCCAATGTGTCAGTCCATGTATAGATAGCTTCATATGGATTAATTAATTTATCAATGTTTACAATATAACCACTGGATGCATAAAGGTCACATTAGCTCAGGCTTGAGATTCTCCGTGACTGGTTCTTGCATTTCAATATCCATGGTTAACTTCTTCAATGATTCCCATGGTTCTTTTTCTTCTATTTGCTTATATTCAGAAAAAGCTAAAACAATTTCGTCAAAGTCATTATTTACAGAGGAATCAGAGTCACTAGGACTGTCAGAAACAATCAAGGTATCTACATCAGAAGATTCAACATCAAATTCTTTAGTTGCATAACCAAGTTCATCCATGTAGACTGGTTCTTGTTGTTCTTCCTCTACTCCCAATTCTGCTAGCCAATATTTGACTGGTTCTTCTTTATTAGCCAATGTATGCTCTTTAACCTTAGGCATAGAGACATGGGGAGTTTGCCTATGTAAGCGTTTCCTAGAGGTTGAAGCTTTGTCTTCTCCACTGTGCAGAGGTTTACTTCTTTGGATTAAAACCTTCTTTGGTTTAGGAGGTTCTACATATTTTCCTTTTTTCTCTCTGTCTTCTTCTTCTGAACTATCCTTACCAACCTGGGATACTCTTATTTTCTTTGTAAGAATCCTTATCTTTTCTAATTTCTTAGCAACAGAGTCTAAGAGATTCTTATTCTCAATATCAACAACCTTTCTGGAGGTTTCATTGGTTTGCTGATTAGAATAAATATGGGTAAGGTAGTTGTCTTGATGTTGTTGTGTAGAGATAATAGTTTTTACACTATTATGAACTTGAGTAACATCATAGCTGACATTGGTAATGTCATTAGATAGAGTTCCACAATAGTGCTCAACATTCTTTATAGCAGTAAAATGCTTTTGTTAATCTTTAGAGAGCATTTCTATCTTATTTATAGTTTCTAAAGCCTGGTCACCACTAAATCTAATATATACAACCATGTCATCTATATTTTCTTGTGCAGAGATCATCCATTGTGTCATCCACTTTCTTTGGGCTTCAAAATTATTATTTTTCTTTCCCAGCTCTGTATGAAGTCTGGCTTCATACTTTCCCCACAATCTCTGATCAGGATTGATGATTGTGAAAGTTTCAGGAGTAGGCCATGTACCTGGTTCATAACTGATGATCTCATGTTCCTGATTGTTGAGTTCTATCTTATATTTACTCTTTTTCTCAGATCTAGCCCGTGGGAGTTTTGACTTAGGTGTCTTTTCTTTCATCATGCAGCTTTATTCTCCCATTTTTGTGAGTTTGATACCTTTTCCTTTTTGATCTTGTTTTTGTTCTACTTTTGGAGTCAGGGAAAGCTTTTGACTAACGTATCAAGCTAACCTATCCATAAGTTGTGGATTACTATTGAGATCAGAGAGGGTTGCCAAAGATGCTCGCGAAGGATATGGATTTACATATTGTTGCATATACATGGGGAATTGAGTAGATCCTATTGATTCTTCTAGATTGTAGTCAAGATATGGCTTATTGGATGTTCTTGGGAAATTGTGTGACATGGAATAAGATCGAGTGAACATGCTTGGTCGTCTACTAGTCGATGCTTCTAGGTGTTCAAACAATGTTTCATCAGGTAATGCCTGAAGATCTATGCTGGCAAGCCTATGACTTTGTGTACAAGGTTTTTTAGAGAACACACTTCTGGAAGGAGTTGGAAGTTCTTGGAACTTTGGTTGGGACTCATTTATGAGTTTTTCAATGATAGCAAAACCTATATCAAGGCTAGTTGAATCAATATGTCTACCAAAGTCATCAACATTTGTATTTGCTTCCGTATGACTTACCCCAGCTGAAAATTCGGAAGGAGGAAAAAAATTATTAAGTAATCTATACACACATCGACCACCTATAGTGGCATACATAGAATCTGGTTGTAGGATGACGCCTTTAACTTGTAACAAAAGACAAAATGTAGATTGAACATATTTGTCATCAAGGTTTATGGTGAAGTTGGGTCTGACAGACATGCGGGAATCTCCACCTTTTTCTTCACTAGAAGATTTCACGAGACGACCTCGAAATTGGCCTATGACAGCTTGATCCCAGATTCTACAACGAGTGTCTATAAGACTAGCAAAGTATTTTGCTCCTATATCATAGTTGAAATGTGGATGTAAAATTATGTCAACTAAAGAGAAATGCACATGGACAAAACCCTTTTCTTTCCATCTCTTTATGTCATCTAGAAGTAAGAATGGCAAATAGACTGGACAGATGCCAACACTAGAAACTCTAAGATTTATCTCTGATTGTCTCACATAATTCATCGTTTTGCCTTTATACCTTTTTTTGGATATAAATCAGAAATTCTAACATTTGGAAACTTAAAGTTTCCATTTTCATCTACAAGTTCTTCTTTGTCTTGAAAATGATTATGGATTACAGAAGAAAGAGAACTGCTTGCATTCATCGAGCGCTGACTAGCCATAATGGAAGAATAAGAACTTACTTGATTTTTCTAGACCTTTTTGCTGCTACGTTTTCTGTCCTACTGCTCACCCTTCATACGCCTGTCCTTAGGCTTCCAACGGGATTTACGGTCTTACTGCGGGTCCATAGCTACTCACATCAGCTACTTTCGTTTAGAACATGATTCTCCAAAATGATAGCCAGATCTTAGTGAAGCAATAGTTTTTCTAATGTCCAAACCAAAACCAAGACAAAAGAAATGACAAAATAGACTACTTTGATAAAAATTCAAAAACCAGATGAACAATAGACCCTTGTATATGTATCTTGGGTTTGCTATTCAATATTAGGCGTTATATTAGAGAGGCTTTGATACCAATTTCCAGAAATAAATAGAAATAAATTTCAAATATCTTATTGATTCATGTGTAGATTACATTCAACAAGCATTGTACAAGCATTCAGATTCTGATCATCCAGATCACACTAAGCGTAGGAGAGAGTATAAGTCTAGAATGCAAACTTAGAGACTCCTACTAGACAATAGACTACAATCCTAAACCACCGATGCGAAGAATGAGGCGTCCTCAACAATTTAAAGGAGAGGTTGAGCTTGATACCTTATGGCATTTTAGAAATAATTTGGAATCCATCCATATGCTTTTGACACGCGTCCCACTAATGACCCTTATGGTTAATAAATTGAGTCCAAGGCCTATCCCTCACCATGAAAGTAATATCTCCATGAAGAGTCTTAGAGATATTTATGTTCCTTAGAATAAATGAAAACATAAAGTGACCAATCAAGAAAGTAGTATAATCAACCTTTGAGAAGTGACAAATTTTATTTCCAATGGCCTCATAATAGGAGATTTCTTAGAACTAAAGAGGAAGATATAGTGACCTAAGCAAAAATGGTCTAATATTGAGAGGCTTAGAGAGGGGGTTGAAGGAGATGGAGGAAGGTTTGGTTGAAAGGGAGTGTTCCCCCCTCATGCATATGAAAGAATAGTATTTCATTGAACAAGACAAATTCAGGGCTTCATAGTTTTAAGAAGGCAAGCATGGCTCCTTCCATGTCCTTAGAATTTGCTAAAAGACAACAAGTTTGTCTAGGATGAGAATTTTTAAAGATGGACATTTACTATTTGTTTCTCAGAGCCTCTCTAATATAATGCCTAATATTGAACAAAAACTTTAGATATCTTATTGATTAATGTGCAGATTACATCCAACAAGCATTTGACAAGCATTCTATATGTGGATATAAAGAATCTGAATGCTTGTCAAATGCTTGTTGGATGTAATATGCACATGAATCAATAAGATATCTAAAGTTTCTGTCTATTTATTTCCACAAATTGGTATCAGAGCCTCTCTAATATAATGCCTGATATTGAACAGCAAATTTAGGATACATATATGAGGGTCTATTGTTCATCTGGTTTTGGAATTTTTGTCAAAGTAGTCTATTTTATCATTGCTTTTGTCTTGGGTTTGGTTTGGACATTAGAAAAACTATTGCTTCACTAAGATCTGGCTATCATCTTGGAGAATCATGTTCTAAATGAGAGTAGCTAATGTGAGTAGCTGTGGACCCACAGTAAGACCATAAATCTCATTGGAAGCTGAAGGACAGGCGTATGAAGGGTGAGCAGTAAGAAAACGTAGCAGCAAAAAGGTCTAGCAAAATCAAGTAATTTCTTATTCTTCCATTATGGCTAGTCAGCGCTCGATGAATGCAAGCAGTTCTCTTTCTTCTATAATCCATAATCATTTTAAGGACAAAGAAGAACTTGTAGACGAAAATGGCAACTTTAAGTTTCCAGATATTAGAATTTCTGATTTATATCCCAAAAAAGGTATAAAGGAAAAAATGATGAATTCTGTGAGACAATCAGAGATAAATCTTAGAGTTTCTGGTGTTGGCATCTGTCCAGTCTATTTTCCATTCTTACTTCCAGATGACATAAAGAGATGGAAAGAAAAGGGTTTCTTCCATGTGCATTTCTCTTTAGTTGAAATAATTTTACATCCACATTTCAACTATGATATAGGAGCAGAATACTTTGCTAGTCTTATAGACACTCATTGTAGAATCTGGGATCAAGCTGTCATAGGCCAATTTCGAGGTCGTCTCATGAAATCTTTTGGAGAAGAAAAAGGTGGAGATGCCCACATGTCTGTCAGACCCAACTTCACCATAAACCTTGATGAAAAATATGTTCAATCTGCATTTTGTCTTTTGTTACAAGTTAAAGGCGTCATCCTACAACCAGATTCTATGTATGCCACTATAGGTGGTCGATGTGTGTATAGATTACTTAATACTATTTTTCCTCCTTCCAAATTTTCAGCTGGGGTAAGTTATACAGAAGCAAATACAAATGTTGATGACTTTGGTAGACATATTCATTCAATTGGCTTTGATATAGGTTCCGTTGTCATTGAAAAACTCATAAATGAGTCCCAACCAAAGTTCCAAGAACTTCCAACTCCTTCCAGAAGTGTGTTCTCTGAAAAACCCCATACACAAATTCGTAGGCTTGTCAGCATAGATCTTTAGGCATTACTTGATGAAACATTGTTTGAACAGCTGGAAGCTTTGACTAGTAGACGACCAAGCATGTTCACTCGATCTTATTCCATGTCACACAATTTCCCAAGAACATCCAATAAGCCATATCTTGACTACAATCCAGAAGAATCAATAGGATCTACTCAATTCCCCATGTATAGGCAACCATCTATAAATCCATATCCTTCCATAGCATCTTTGGCAACCCTCTCTGATCTTAGCAGTAATCCAGAACTTATGGATAGGTTAGCTCTACAGGTTAGTCAAAAGCTTTGCTAGACTCCAAAAGCAGAAAAAAAACAAAATCATAAAGGAAAAGGTATCAAACTCACAAAATAAGGAGAAAACGCGTGATGTCAAAGAACAAGTCAAACTCCATGGATGCGAAGAGTAAATATAAGATGGAACTCAACAATTAGGAATAGGAGATTATTAGTTATGAATCAGGTAGATGGCCTACTCCTGAAACTTTCACAGTCATCAACCCTGATCAGAGATTGTGGTGAAAATATGAAACTAGACTTCATACAGAGCTAGGAAAGAAACAAAAGAATTCTGAAGCCCAAAGAAATTGGATGGCACAATGGATGATCTCTACACAAGAAAATATAAATGACATGACAATAGATATTAGATTTAGTGGTGACCAGGCTTTAGAAACTATAAATAAGATAGAAA
>VDFB02105785.1:350160234-350176714 GCA_007258455.2 Sequoia sempervirens
AGAGAGATAGAGGGTAGAGGATAGAGGGTATAAGGGTTAAGTGTTAAGGGTAGAGGGGATAGAGATAGAATTAGGATTTAAGGGTTTAGTGTATAAGGGTTAAGGGCATAGGGTAGAGGGGAGACAAATAAGAGTGAGCAAGGGTATAAGGGTTAAGGGTTAAGGGTAGAGGAGAGAGAGAGATAAAATTAGAGTATAAGGGTAGAGGGGAGAGATAGAATTATGGTAGATAAGGTATAGAAAAGGAGTGAGAAAAGAAATCTATGAAAAATCTAACTTTCTCATAACACGATCATGTTTTCAAGAAGTAGAGATATGATCGCTTTTAGCAAGAAATAACACACTCTTGTTACAATGCAATCACATTTTGTCTTGCTCTAAAAATGGTAAAAAACTCAATATACCCATGATCTCAGGGCCCACATTCTGCATATCCTCCTGGTTCTGTGCATGCTCTGAGAAAAAGCAACTTTTTGGTGATGTTGTGGAGTGTGCATGCATGCTTTTCACATTCCACCATATTTTTCATGATCTTTCCACCACCTTTTCATGAAATAGAATATTTTTCATGTTGAAAGTCATATAATATCAATTCAACTTTGAATTCTAGTGAAAAATAATATAAAATTGAAGTTTGGAGGGGAACAAGCTTTTGAAAAATTCAAATTGTTGAGGAGTTTGAAGAAAGAAGAAGCTAAGGATACATAATTGGGTTGAACTCTTCCATTTGAAACTCTGGTTTTTTAGTTATGTGAAGTCTTTTTACATTTTCTTTCATTTTATTATGGCTTGCTTTCATTTTTGTTATTTTGCATATTCCATTTTGATCATTGTTTGTTTGTCATTATAACCTTAGGTTGTAAATGAACACTTTAAATCACACAATTCTATACACTTTCCAATTACATTTTTAAATCTTTGAGGAATTTTGTTATTTAACAATTGACTTACCTTGTGTATGCTTCCACATTTTGTACACACATATTTGACATACGTTTTAAGGATGTAAAATAAAACATCATTTCTCAATCCTTTATTATGGATGTACATACCACTCTCCAAAGATTTAATCAAGGTATTTTGTCAAAAAGTTATACAAAACAACTGATTTCCTTGTCTATGCTACAAAATTTTCCATACATGTCTCTAAAAAAGTGGAATATACTCTTCCCACATTGATAGATCTTAGAAACTATTTTGGTTTTCATCTCTATTTCTAAATTTACCTCATCACTTTTAGTTGTGATATATTTTAAATGTTTCCTTGATTAGTTTACCTACAAGGGATTCTAACCCTTCTCTCCACTATTACAAGACTATTCAAGGCTACGTTAGCAACATGGAGAAAGGTGCAACCTATCTTGCAATCATGGCTCAAAATGGAAGCAAATAGGAAATCATGGATCAAAATGGAAGCATGGAAAAATAATTTGAATTGTGATGTAACTAGGGGAGGTATTGCAACACAAATCAACACAAAAAATAACCAACAACAACAATTCACAAGTCACAATTCTCAAAACTCTTCACTTTTCACCAAATCAACACTCTTCCTTGTAGCATTGCCAACTCATTGAATCGGGTATTTATTCTCGATAAAATTCTTTCAGACCAAGAATTGAACCATTTCAAGGACCCTTGAAGGTACACAATCACATTCCAACAAACCACTATTGGTTACTTTGTAATGACTTTCTCAAATCAGGCTTTCTACACCAACTAGGCCACTTTAACAAAGAAACTTATCTTGAAACTTGACCAAAACCTCCAAACACATATGTGAAGAAATTTATATGTATTCAAACCAAAGAATTCACAATTATTTCTCAAAAATTCATCGACCTAGATGCCAAAACCAAAAACCCCCTTTTTAAGCCAAATAACCTAAAGCTTATTGGAAAACACACTTCCCAACCTTATCACAACATGTCACCTCCTCAAACAGGTCTAAAATGGCCTACACAAACTTAATTCAACAAGAAAAAATGCTTCCCTAACACAATACTCACTTTATCATGTCAAAACCTCTCAAATTCACATTGAAAACACCAAATTTCACTACAGGGCTTCATGCCCAACTCAACTCTTGACCTCCCCTGTACTTACTCAACATTCCCACACCTTTTTAGTGATGTTTCAGACCCATTCCTCGAGTTACAATGGCCATAGTGAGAGGAATGGGTCAATACACCATTTTAAATGACTTTCAAACCTTAAAATTGTGTTTAGGGTGGAGCACACTAGCTTGCCAATGCAGTAGGGTTGAGAAGGTAGGGGCAACATATGCTTCATAGAAATGGCATCTCATGATGATGTGAGAAGGTAGGGGTAGTGTATGCCTCATAAAAATTGTGTCTCACGACAGCGTATGCCTCATAGAAATGGTGTCTCATGGTGATATACATCACCATGAAACTCCATTTCTATGAGGAATACACTACCCCTACCTTCTCAACCCTACCACATTGGCAAGCTAGTGGAGTGAGCTAGCTTGCCAACGCTCCACTAGCTTGCCAATGCGGTAGGGTTGAGAAGGTAGGGGAAGTGTATGCCTCATAGAAATGGTGTTGCATGGTGATAGATTCCATTTATATGAGGCATACACTGCCCCTACCTTCTCAACCCTACCACATTGGCAAGCTAGTGCGCTCCACCCTAAACACAATTTTAAGGTTTGAAAGTCTTTTAAAATGGTGTATTGACCCATTCCTCTCACTATGTCCATTCAAACACAAGGAATGGGTCTGCAACATCACTAAAAAGGTATGGGAATGTTGAGTAAGTACAGGGGAGGTCAAGAGTTGAGTTGGGCATGAAGCCCTATAGTGAAATTTGGTGTTTTCCATGTGAATTTGAGAGGTTTTAACATTCTAAATTGAGTATTGTGTTAGGGAATAATTGTTTCTTGTTGAATTGAGTTTTTTTAGGCCATTTTTGACTTGTTTGAGGTGGTGACATGTGATAAGGTTGGGAAGTGTGTTTTCCAATAAGCCCTAGGTTATTTGGCTTAAAAAGAGGATTTTTGGTTTTGGAATCTTGGTGGATGAATTTATGAGAAATAATTATGAATTATTTGGTTTCAATACATATAAATTTCTTCCCACATGTTTTTGGAGGTTTTGGTCAAGTTTCAAGATAAGTTTCTTTGTTGAAGTGACCTAATTTGAGGCCTAGTTGGTGTAGAAAGCCTGTTTTGAGAAAGTCATTACAAAGTAACCAATAGTGGTTTGTTGGCATGTAATTGTGTACCCTGAAGGGTCCTTGAAATGGTTGAAGTCTTTTTCTGAAAGAATTTTATCAAGAAGAAATACATGATTGAATGAGTTGGCAATGTTAGAAGGAAGAGTGTTGATTTGTTGAAAAGTGAAGAGTTTTGAGAGTTGTGACTTGTGAATTGTTGTTGTTGGTTGATTTTTTTGTCTTGAGTTGTGTTGTAGGACCTCCCTTGGTTGCATCACAATTCAAATTCTTTTTACATGCTTCCATTTTTCCATGATTGGAAAATAGGTTGCACCTTTCCCCTTGTTGCTAATGTAGCCTTGATTAAAGAGTCTTGTAACAGTGGAGAGAAGGGTTAGAATCTCTTGTAGGTAGACTAATCAAGGAAAAATTTAAAATATATCACAACTAAAAGTGATGAGGTAGGTTTAGTGATGAGGTAAATTTATAAATAAAGATGAAAACCAAAATAGTTTCTAAGATCTATCAATGTGGGAGGAGTATATTCCAATTTTTTAGAGACATGTATGGAAAATTTTGTAGCAAAGACAAGGCAATCAGCTGCTTGGTATAATTGTTTGAAAAAATAGCTCGATGAAAGCTTCAGAGAGTGGCATGTGCATCCATAATAAAGGATTGAGAAATGATGTTTTATTTTACTTCCTTAAAATGCATGTCATATATATGTGTATAGAAAATGTGGAAACATACACAAGGTAAGTCAATTGTTAAATAAAAAAATGCCTCAAAGAGATGTGGTTTAAAAAATGTAATTGGAAAGTGTATGGAATTGTGTAATTTAAAATGTGCATTGACAACCTAAGGTTATAATGACAAACAAACAATGATTAACATGGAATATGCAAAATAACAAAAATGAAAGCAAGCCAAAATAGAATGAAAGGAAATGTGTAAAGAATTCACATACCTAACAAACTAGAGTTTCAAATGGAGGAGTTCAACCCAATTATATAGCCTTAGCTTCTTATTTCTTCAAACTCCTCAACAATTCAAATTTTTCAAAAGCTTGTTCCCCTCCAAACTTCAATTATATATCAGTTTTCACTAGAATTCAAATTTGAATTGATATTATACGCCTTTCAACATGAAATTTTTTCTATTTCATGCAAAGGTGGTGGAAATATCATGAAAAATGTAGTGGAATGTGAAAAAATGCACACACCTCACAACATCGTCAAAAAGCTACTTTTTGTCTGAGCACATGCAAAACTAGGAGAATATGCAGAATGTGGGTATTGAGATCACAGGTATATTGAGTTTTTTACCATTTTTAGAGCAAGAAAAAATGTGCTCATGTTATAATGTGAGAACATTATTTCTTGCTAAAAATGATCATATCTCTACTTCTTGAAAACATGCTTGCATTATGAGAAAGTGGTTTTCTAATAGATTTATTTTCTCTCTTTGTCTATACCATATCTACCCTAATTCTATCTCTCCCCTCTACCCTTATACCCTAATTGTATCTCTCTCCCCTCTATATTCTACCCTTAACCCTTATACCCTCACTCACTCCTATCTCTCTCCCCTCTATCCTCTACCCTTAACCCTTATACCCTCAAAACTTAAACCCTAATTATATCTCTCTTCCCTCTGTAAGGAAAGCCAAGGTGTGGAAACAACTCTCCCAATGCCAAAACCTCAGAGAAGAATGCATATATACTTTTAATTTTTTCAATTACAGTTCAATTAAGATGCACTATGAAGTAGATAGCAGAAACAAAGTATTTGAAAATCACACATGAACACCAGATATACGTGGGAAAACCCTTACGAGAGAAAAACCCACCACACCAAGAGAAGTCACTTTGTATTATAGTAATAAAGATTACATACAAGTTTCAGACTAATCTTTCTGATGTCTATTTATAGCAGCATTCACCAAGAACATTCTTGTACATGAACCTTCAAGTTACAGTCTTCACTGAATAGAAATCATCCACTGATCATGCAACAATCTGTCGAATCAACCAACCGATCACAATCTGCAATCACAGAGTATAACCATGTTGTTCCATGTCCATCGAGCTTCCTCATAGAACCGTCACAACGAACAATCTTCCAACTATTCAGATTTGGCTTCTCCTATTGGTCCATGAGACTCCACATAGGATGGTCAAATGATCAACAGAGCCCACATTGTATTGGCATGTCGGTGAGACACAAGAAGTGTCTCCCCAATGCCTAAAAGCTTCATATCAATGTTGCCAAGAGTTCCACCAAGATTTCATGTGTTACACCAAAGCACCAAACAGTCGACGAGACCTATCACTTTCACCAAGAGATCATAGCGAGGTCCAAAAGTCTCATAGATGTGAGTTTACCATTCGGCAAGAGTATCGTTCTTTGGTGAGACTACATATTGATGTCATAAGTCAAACCGAAGAGTCCTTCTGTTAGTAGGACATATCATTCTCGCTAGGACCTCATGCTGAGTCATTAAGGGTTATACCAAAGTGTTCACAAGTCATACCAAGCTGCAATCACCAGTCGGCAAGACTCATCACATTCACTAGGAGATGATACTGAAGTCACATTTTAAATCGATTGCCAAACAGTAGTCAGCAAGACCTATCATTATCGCTAAGAGGTTTCACTGAGATCTCTTATGTCACCCCAAAGCCATCAACAGTTGCCAAGACATACGTCCTTCACTAAGACTTTACTTTGAGATCTTTAAGTTACACAGAGACCACCATTCACTAAGAGCTATATCGAAGACTTCTCATCGTCGGTGAGACATTCCATTCTCGCTGAGACTTCTCTCTGAGACCCTTGCATTACCCTGAAGACACCCATCACTGTGAGTCTCCTCGAAGCCTGATAAGAAACATACTATCAGTGAGACATGTTACTTTTGATAAGACTTATCACTGAGCTACCATAGGTCATCCCGATGACTCCAATGTGAATCCCCATTGGCAAGACCTTCCAATGTCACTGGGACTTCTTCCCAAGTAATGTAACACCTTGAATCCCCCGATCTCTATGAGTCTCCTTGACTCTTGATTGAATGGCCTATCGGCTAGAGGTCTCCACATGGTAAGATTTCACGACTGCTTCTTGTCATAGTGATAGGCTCCAAAGTAAAAGCATTCGCAAGACTCTTGCAAGGTCACAGTGACTTGACCTGATTCAACAAGATGTTCCAAACTGCTCGTCGGCCAAACATAGAAGATGTCCCACTGACTTGTCCCTTTGAGAGGTTTCATCTTGTGATGATTGAGAAATATATCTCCAACAATCTCTCACTTGACGAAGATCACACAGGCACCTCCAGAGCACAACAAAACTTACTGAAAATCATGGGAACTAAGGCCCATTGAGTTGGCACACCACCTGAACTTGTCTGTGCTCACTGGCTTCGTCAATGCATCTGCAACATTCTCCAGAGTATCAACCTTTTCCAAACCGACCTTTCCGTCCTCCACCATATCTCATACAAAGTGGTACTGTACATCTATATGTTTCATCCTGGCATGTAAAGTAGGGTTCTTTACCAGATAAATTGCACTCTGACTGTCACAGAAAATAGTTATTTTCCTTGCATCAAAGCCAATGTTAGAACAAAAATGTTTCAACCAAACTACTTCTTTACAAGCATGTGTAGCTACCATGTATTCAGCCTATGTAGTGGACAAAGTGACTACAGCCTGCCGCTTACTCATCCAACTCACTGCACCACCATTCATCATGAAAATGTATCCACTGGTCGACCTCCTACTATCAATGTCCCCTACCCAATTAGAATCCACATAGCCTTGAATACTGAGAGTCCTCTATGATTCAACCAAATTCCCATGGTAACACAAAGCAAAATCTGAAGTGCCCTTCAAATATTTGAAAACTCTCTTTATAGCATCCCAATGTGTCCTTCTAGGATTAGCCATAAACCGACTAAGAACTCCCACTACTTGGGTAATTTCTAGCCTTGTACAGACCATTGCATTCATGAGACTACCAACTGTACTAGCATAGGGTACACTGGTCATGTCCTCCATCTTAGTAGGAGATTTTGGATAGTCCTCAACAAATAGCTCATTCCCTGCAAGACTAGAACCACTAGCTGTTTGCAATCATTCATCCAAAATCTTTCAAGAATAGTACTGATATACTTACTCTAACTAAGCCATAGTTTTATATTCTTCTTTTCCCTAGTTATCTCCATCCCTAGAATATACCTTGCTGCACCAAGATCCTTCATTTTGAACTTAGCGGACAATCGAGACTTAAGATCAAAAATCATTAGCTTACTATTGCCTATGAACAACATACCATCAACATAGAGAGCAATAATAAGAACTTGATCACTTTTAGCTTTATAATATACACAGTGATCAGATTTTGATCTCACAAATCCTAAAGACAATACAATAGTATCAAATTTCTGGTACCACATTCTAGGTGACTGCTTTAACCCATACAAAGACTTCTTTAATTTGCATACCAGTTTTTCTTTACCTTTTTCAACAAAGTGCTCAAGTTGGGACATATAGATTTCTTTTTCAAGATGACCATGAAGAAATGATGTCTTCACATCCATCTGTTTGACCTCTAAGTCATACGCTGCTGCAAGTGACAAAAGAAATCTGATAGATGTCATCTTTGCTACAGAAGAAAATATTTCCCTATAATCAATTCCCTCGACCTAGGAATAACCCTTTGCAACCAATCTCGCCTTGTACTTTTCTACACTGTCATCTAGACCAATCTTCTTCTTAAATACCCATTTGTAGGCCACAACTTTTCTGTCTTCAGGCAAGGGCACTAGACTTCAAGTATCATTCTTTTCTAATGATTCCATCTCTTCTTCCGTGGCTTCCAACCAAGAGTCTGAATCAAACATTTTAAATGCCTCTTTAATAGTCCTAGGCTCATCAGTGCTAGAAATAAAAGCATAGTCACAAGTAGAATCAATCAAAGAGAACCCATACCTATCAGGTTGTTTTCTTTCTCGAGTTGACCTCCTCATTGGCTGAGGATGAGGTTGTTGTTCTTCTTCTAAACTTTCAGAACTGCTTGAGCTCTCCTCTATTTTAGGTACATTTTGAATTTTTCAATTCCTCTTTCTCTGGTGTAGGAGGAATTACAGCTACATCCTTATTGTTTTCTGACTTTGTCTCTGACTGCAGATCCAAGGTGGAAGGTTTCAGCTCAAGAAAGATTACACTTTTGCTGTATACAACCTTCTCCGCATCAGGATTCCAAAGCTTGTATCCCTTTATGCCAGCGCTATAGCCAATAAAAATGCATTTGACAACCTTGTTCTCCAATTTAAATCTTTTCACATTCGACACATATGCATATGCCTCACAGCCAAAGACTCGAATATGTCTAAGAGAGGGCTTCTTACCATACCACACTTCCAAAGGTGTTTTCTCAACAAGAGCAGAATTAGGAGACCGATTAATCAAGTAACATGCAGTAGCAGTAGCCTCAGCCCAAAACTTCTCCTCCAAGCCAACACTACTAAGCATACTTTGTGCTCTCTCCATCACTGTCCTATTGAACCTTTCTGCAACTCCATTCTGCTATGGAGTATAAGGTGTAGTCTTATGTCTTTTAATCCCATGGTCTTTATAGTATCTTTCAAATTCATCAAAACATAATTCACCACCATTATTAGTTCTTAAGCATTTTATTTTTCTACCAGTCTAATTTTTAACAAGATTTTTAAATTCTTTAAACCAACTGAATACTTCTGATTTACTTTTTAAAAAATATACAAATGCTCTTCTTGAATAATCATCAATAAATGACAAATAGTATCTTGATATAGACAAAGAAGGAACATTCATTGGACTAAACACATCCAAATGAATATAGTCTAGCAAACTAGAAGATTTATGAGGACTAGAATAAAAAGAAAAACAGTGCTGCTTTCCATATATACAATGCTCACAGAATTCAAATTCAAGGTTACAATCTTCAAGCCCCTCAGCCAGGTTTTTGTTCTTCAAGGTTTTTAAACCTTTTTCTCCTATGTGGCCTAACCTATGATGCCAGAGCATAGTCTTCTCTACTAGAAGTTTTACTTCCATAGAGTTTATGTAATTAGGGATATTTCCCTCTTTACCTCCATGAATAGCTTTCAGTGACTTTCCAGAGACATTGTTACATTGAACATGTGCATCTAGCTTGTACAGGGTACCAATTCAAGCACCTCTAGCCATCACCATTGAACCTTTAGTCATCTTGCAACCATTTACAAAGAACGTGACTTGTACTCCAATATCATTTAGCTTACTGACAGATAATAGATTTCGAGCAAGACTTGGTATGTGCATAACATCCTTGATCCCCTTTATTCTACCATTAGGGAATTAGATTCTGACTCTACCACGACCAACAATTTCTAAAGTTGAATCACTTGCCAAGTACACCTTTCCACCATTTTATTCTTCATACTTCATGAACTAGTCTCTATGAGATGTCATGTGAAAAGATGCACCAGAATCAATCAGCCAGACATCATCTGATGCCTGTGTAGCCAAGGTAGCAATGAAGGCATCTGAATCAACCTGAGAAGAATCATTGTCGGAAGAGTACTTCTTCTTCTTTTTCTCCTCTTTGCAATCCTTTCAGACATGACCAGGTTTCCCATAGTTCCAAAATTTCACCTTGGACTTCTTGCCAGGAGACTTTGATCTCCCGTTTGATTTCGATTTTGATTTCTTGTCCTTCTTCTTGCCTTTCTCTTTTGGTCTTCCTCTGACAGCAAGAGCTTCCTTCCCCATCTCAGAAGATTTCCTTCTCATCTCTTCTGATAGCAAAGAACCAACAACATCTTCCATCTTGAAATTTGATGTTGTACTACCAATAGCCATCACCAAATGATCCCAAGAGTCTGGCAAAGAACACAGTAGAAGCATACAGTGATCCTCTTCATCAATTTTTACACCAAAAAATATCAATTGAGCAATCAACATATTAAATGCATTCAAATGATCAGCTATAGACCCTCCTTCCTACATTCTAAAAAAATATAGCTTCTTCCTCAGGAATAGTTTATTCACCAAGGACTTCCCTTGATAAATAGACGCCAGTCTCTTCCACAAAGAAGATGCGGTCTTATCCTCATGCACATTCAGAAGAACTGAGTCTGCCAAACAAAGCCTTATCAAACCCTTAGACTTGTTATGTACAAGGTCCCAATCTTCTTGCTTCATGCATGTAGGTTAGTTCAAGACACTGCAAGCCACAGATCACAATCAACTAGAAGATCGTCCATCTTGAGTTTCCACAACTCAAAGTTACTGCCATTGAATTTCTCTATTTCAATCTTTCCAGACGTGCTAGCCATTTCAACCTGTAATAAAAAATAACAAACTCTACAAGACTCCCACTAAACAGAATTGACACAAAAAACCCAACGTACCCACAAGGATAACACAACTGACCAAGCTCTGATACCACTTGTAAGGAAAGTCAAGGTGTAGAAAAAACTCTCCTAACGCCAAAACCTTAAGAAGAATGTAGATATACTTTTAATTTTTGCAACTACAGTTCAATTAAGATGCACTATGAAGTAGATAGTAGAAACAGAGTATTTGATAATCACACATGAACACTAGATTTACGTGGGAAAACCCTTACAGAAGAAAAACCCACCACACCAAGAGAAGTCACTTTGTATTATAGTAATAAATATTACATAAAAGTTTTAGACTTATCTTTCTAATGTCTTTTTACAACAGAATTCACCAAGAACAATGTTGTATAGGAACCTTCAAGTTATAGTCTTCACTGAATAGAAATCATCCACTGATCATGCAACAATCTATCGAATCAACCAACTGATCACAATCTGCAATCACAGACTATAACCATGTCGTTCCATGTCCGTCGAGCTTCCTCACAGAATCGTCACAACGAACAATCTTCCAACTATTCAGATTTGGCTTCTCCTATTGGTCCACGAGACTCCACACAGGACGGTCAAATGGTCAACAGAGGCCACATTGTATCGGCATGTCAGTGAGACACAAGAAGTGCCTCCCCAATGCCTAAAAGCTTCATATCGATGTGCCAAGAGTTCCACCGACCTTTCATGTGTTACACCGAAGCACCAAACAGTCGGTGAGACCTATCGCTTTTGCGAGGAGATCATAGCGAGGTCCAAAATTCTCATAGATGTGAGTTTACCATTCGGCAAGAGTATCATTCTTTGGTGAGACTACATATCGATGTCATAAGTCACATCAAAGAGTCATTCTATCGACAAGACATATCGTTCTCGCCAGGACCTCATGCCGAGTCATTAAGGGTTATACCAAAGTGTTCACAAGTTATACCGAGTTGCAATCACCAGTTGGCAAGACTCATCACTTTCACCAGGAGATGATACCGAAGTCACATGTTATACCGATCGCCAAACAGTAGTCGGAAAGATATATCATTATCCCCAAGAGGTTTCATCGAGATCTCTTATGTCACCCCGAAGCCATCAACAATCACCAAGACATACATCCTTCACTAAGACTTTACTCTGAGATCTTTAAGTTACATCGAGACCACTATTCACTAAGAGCTATACTAAAGACTTCTCATCATCAGCGAGACATTCCATTCTCATTGAGACTTCTCTCTGAGACCCTTGCGTTACCCCAAAGACACCCATCATTGTGAGTATCCCTGAAGCTCGATAAGAAACATACTGTCGGTGAGACATGTTACTTTCGATAATCTTCTCACTGAGCCACCATAGGTCATCCCGATGACTCCAATGTGAATCCCTGTTGGCGAGACCTTCCAATGTCGTTGGGACTTCTTCCCGAGTAATGTGTCACCCCGAATCCCTCGATTGCTATGAGTCTCCCCGATGCCCAATTGAATGGCCTGTCGGCCAGAGGTCTCCATGTGGTAAGATGTCACAATGACTGCTTCTTGTCACAACGATAGGCTCTAAAGTAAAAGCGTTCTACAAGACTCTTGCAAGGTCACAACGACCTGATCTGATTGAACAAGATGTTCCAAACTACTCGTCGGCCAGACATAGAAGATGTCACACCGACTTGTCCCTTTTAGAGGTTTCAACCTATGATGATTGAGACATATATCTCCAACATCCTCTACCCTCTACCCTTAACCCTTATACCCTCTATCTCTCTCCCACTCCCTCTATATCTCTCTCTCTCTCTCTCTCTCTCCTTCCCACCCTCTCCCTCTCTAACACACCTCTCTACCTACCTACCTACCTACTCCATTCTCTCTACCCTTTAACTCCTTAAACTTATTATAATTCCTCTAACCCTTAAACTCCTAATTGCCTCCCCCACCCCATACCCTTAACCCTTATACCCCTCAACCCTTATAAATCTCTAATTCCCATCTCTCCCTCTCCCTCTCCCTTTAACCCTTAGGCAATTCTCTATCTTCTACTCCTCTCTCTCTCTCTCTATCTCTCTCTCTCTCTCACATCTCTCCCTGCATTCTCTCTCCCTCTCTCTCAACTCTCTCTCACTCACTCACTCACTCCTTATATCTTCTCTAATTTCTACTTAAACTTTTAAGCCTTATACCTCTACCCTCTATCCTTTTCTCTCTCCTAAACCCTCTCCTCTCTTGTTCCCTCCCTCTCTCTCACTCACCTACTCCTATCTCTCCCTACCCTCTACCCTTAACTCCATATTCCCTTTACTCCTAAACCATTCGACCTTTCTACCTCTTACCTCTAATTTTAACCTTTATAATTCCTTTATCCTACCTTTTATCTTCTATTTTGTCACTTAACCCTTATATTTCAACCCTTAAACCCTAATTATATCTCTCTCTCCCTACCTCACTCTGAATCCCTATACACTCTATCCCTACCTCTGCCTCTCCCACTCCCTCCTCTCTCTCTCCCTCCCTCTCCCTCTCTCAACTCCCCTCTCCACTCACCTAATCTTTCTATCTCTCCTTCTCTATCCTCTACCCTTAACCCTATAAATTTAACCTTAAACCCTAATTCTATCTCTCCTCTACTCCTTAACCTTATATATATCTCCTATCCCTTCTTAAATTCCTCTATCTCTCTCCCACTCCTTCCCTTTTTTTCTCTCTCTCGACTCTCTCCCTCCTACCCCCTCTCCCTCTCTCAACTCCCTTTCTCTCACTCACTCACTCCTTTTATCTCTCTCCCCTGTCCCCTCTACCCTTAACCCTTATACCATCTACCCTTAAACCCTAATTCTATCTCTCACCCCTCTACCCTCTACCCTTAACCCTTATACCCTCTATCCTCTACACTTTATCTCTAGAGTCTCTCTGTCCTACCCCCTCTCCCTCTCTCTCACTTACTCACTCCTTCTATCTCTCTCCCCTCTACCCTCTACCCTCTACCCTTATACCCTCTACCCTTAAACCCTAATTCTATCTCTCTACCCTTAAACCCTAATTCTATCTCTCTACCCTCTACCCTCTACCATTAACCCATATACCCTCTATCCTCTACCCTTTATCTCTCTCCCCTCTACCCTCTACCCTCTACCCTTATACCCTCTACCCTTAAACCCTAATTCTAGCGCGCTCCCCTCTACCCTATGTGAAATTTACTATGTATTAGAAAAATTTACATACTTAAAGGGTAAGTGGTAGTGAACCAAGTAATGAGAAGATGTATATACTAGGCCCATATTCAATTACTATTTTAGATGAATATTATTTATGTGTTTCAATAATTATTTGTGCATGCATATTAATGGACTTATGGGCTATGAGTTTCTACACTTGTTCCCTTACCTATGATGACTAATAGTATCATGGGATACATTTTTTGTCATCATAACTAACACTAAGTTGAGAAAAAGGATGAGACCCATAATGTAGTATGAGATGCACTAATATTTCTATTTTTGACTAGGATGTACTTCAGGGCTTATCTGTTAGTGAACTTCTTTCACTTATTTTTTATCAACTAGTCTCCATATGAACATGTGATGTTTAAATTATTCACATTTTGTATGCATGTTTGGTGTATGAGCTGGTCACATGTGTAAATATGATACATGCACAAGTTAATCGCATTGTGTATATGTGATGTATATGATACTTATTCACACAATGTATATGTGAGATATCTGTAAGCTAGTCAGTACGTGTGTGTGAGATTTTTATAAGCTATTTAGACTATATATGTGATGTATGCATGAGCTAGTCACTATGTGTGTCTATGAAGTGTGTATAAGCTAGTTAAATTATGTATACGTGATGCAAGTGGGAGCTAGTCACATTGTTTATATGTGATGAATGTTTGAGTAAGTCAATATGTGAACATGCAATGTTTTTATGAGTTAGTCACTATGTAGTTTTGTATGTGTTCATGTACTAATATTGGCATTAAACTACCATTTGATAGAAATACATTTGGTAGCATACTATTTTATATGAATTAAAATGAAAATATAAGTTCAATAAATAGCTTGAGTTTGAAGAGAGGTCAGATATAACATCCTAGATGTGAGAATGAAGAACTTATTATTGGTGCATGAATTATGGATGCTTACAACTAAGGTTCTAGATCTGCATCATCAATTATAATGCCACATCAAGATTCTCTTTGTTGAGATGTCCATAAAGACCCTGAAAAGGGTAGATCGATAATTATGCATTAAGTTATATTATGTTTGTGGGCTAATGCAATATCACATAATTTATTGTTTTGTATATCTAAATAATATACTCATAATTGACACAAATAACTTTAACATCACAACTATTAATACATGCTCAACTAATAGATCATCTCTCGTAATCTATTTAAAAAACAAAATTATAATAACCAAAATTATTATAATAATGCCATGTTAGCGGAAAAGAAGCTCCATCATCCATCCATGCATTTTACCCGGAATTCACGTCCATGGCTAATCTGGTGTAGGCGGCCCCGCCTCTCTATAGGAGGTGCACATTCCACCTTTATTTCTGAATTGGGTGTCATAATCCACTTTCATTAATAGTGTCGTCTCTGGCATTTCGTCCTCTCCCCCACTTATCATCCTTTCTTGATGTTTTACTCTGCCCAATAAAAAGAATTTGCAGTGCACGGAAATTCATGCACAGTAATGAGACTGAATTGCTCTTCGCAAATCTAAGGGATACATTTTAATCCGTCATTGTTCGCCTCGCTTTGGTTTCATGCGAGGACAGGCAGGCCACCACAAAATATGTGATGATTTCTTGATCATCACATCCTATTCCTTCTAACACCACCCTGCAAACCAGACAAATTAATTCCAGAAATCCCGGATCGTCATAAATTCTATGTCCAAATCCAAGACTGAATGTTCACATAAAGTTTTCTGCACTACTGAGGTCTTCAGATTCTTGGTCGGAGTTCATCGATTTCGTAGGTCTTTGCTTTTGGTAGTATTCAAGTTGAGCCTTAGCCTGTCGTCTTAATAATGAATACAGCATCTGACAGGCCCAGAGAATATGACACTCCAATTTACAGTGTCTTTTTTTCATCTTATAGAGCAACATTATTTTCCGAGAGTTAGCCACTGCAATTTACACAAATCTTAGATAATTTAACCAATGTGTTTGCAAGTTATAAAATGAGTGTCGCTTAGTTTCATTGATCATGCGGCCTGTGATGTTTATGGATTGCTTTGGAACGCCATTACATATCTGAACAAGCTCTTAGCAAGTGTTTGATTGACGTGATCTACGCTTGTAGCGACAAAGAAAAATGATAAAAGTGGGATAAGATAGAGACTGTCATATAAATAATACAAATCTAAAAATTTCTTCATCGACAAATTTGAAGTTCTTCGGCTGAATATTCGACTTTTTTTTAATGGTTGAGATTGCTTTGTCTTACATGATGTGCATTTTGTGAACAAGTTTAGATCACTGTTAAAATTAAAATGTGTAGGCTGACAGAAAGAATAGTATACAGGGCTGGTCTCATGTGTCTCTTTATTTAAATTTGTTTTTTAAATCTGAGTAGTAAGGGTGAGGGAGTTGCTATGTTTTAAGGATTTAAATGATGTTATTTAAAAATGTGAGTGATTGAAATTATGTAAGAATTTTATAGTGAAAAATACGTTTTCAAATATTTTATTTTCTTTAACTTTTTTTCTAATAAATATTTTTTCACGAGTATTTTTATAGAACTTCTTTATAAAGAAAATAAATTAGAGTTTAAATCATTTATTCAAAATGAAAAAATAAAATCATTCTTAATCACTAATTTCATAAAATATTTTAAAGATCTATTAAAATAACAAAAGTCAATCACAAATTACTTCAGCATAGA
>VDFB02105785.1:350180142-350192144 GCA_007258455.2 Sequoia sempervirens
CTCCCTCCCTCCCTCCCTCCCTCCCTCCCTCTCTCTCTCTCTCTTTCATCTCTTCCTCCTATCCCCTCTCCCTCTCTCAAATCCCTCTCTCTTTCTCACTCACTCCTATCTCTCTCTGCTCTGCCCTCTACCCTCTACCCTTAACCCTTATACCCTATACCCTTAAACCCTAATTCTAGCGCCCTCCCCTCTAACCTATGTGAAATTTACTATCTATTAGAAAAATTGACCCCAAGACCTATATGACCATTTATATATAGGTTTATGGATCACTAAGTGGTATATAATATATTCAACCTACCTGATGTTTTTAAATACTTGTGATATCTTTATTAGGTGTATTTGGATATTAGATGATCTAAAATTTTAGAATCAAGTCTGATATAGGTGAAGATAGTTGACTATCACTAATAGATCATGTAGGTGATGAACAATAGATGATTTCTATCATATCAATATTATTTATCATTCAATAGTAACATAAAGGTGAAGGATGCCATTATCTATACATGTTATGATACAAGTGTGGATAGTTGACTATCACTAGTATCATGTAAGTGACAAATGACAAGAGCTAATGACCATATTTTATGGTTTAGCTATCTACGACTAGTAGCACGAAGGATCAATATTCTGAGATACACCCATGTATGAAAGGACCTAGTTGGATTTTTCCAACACCATGTAGGTGATAAATTCTAGGAGCTACCCTATACTATGTCGGAGTGAAATCTTTTCACTAGTGGAATAAAGGTGATATATTTGAGGATCCATTGACTTCAATTATTCCTCATGATATGAAAGACTTATTAATGTCTTGATGTGCTTGTATGTTTTTATACTTACACCTTCACCAATGATAACCACAAGTAGTATGAGATGCTTTTCTTGTCATTTCAATTGACAATGATTTGAGAAATAGGACAAAACCATAGTATTCTATAGGACACACCAATATTTATTTTTACGGCCATGAGACATACTTAAAGGGTAAGTGGTAGTGAACCAAGTAATGAGAAGATGTATATACTAGGCCC
This sequence comes from Sequoia sempervirens, assembly GCA_007258455.2. Lineage (NCBI taxonomy): Eukaryota > Viridiplantae > Streptophyta > Pinopsida > Cupressales > Cupressaceae > Sequoia > Sequoia sempervirens. Next base: position 350,181,180 of record VDFB02105785.1, read on the forward strand.
ATATTCAATTACTATTTTAGATGAATATTATTTGTGTTTCAATAATTATTTGTGCATGCATATTAATGGACTTATGGGCTATGAGTTTCTACACTTGTTCCCTTACCTATGATGACTAATAGTATCATGGGATACATTTTTTGTCATCATAACTAACACTAAGTTGAGAAAAAGGATGGGACCCATAATGTAGTATGAGATGCACTAATATTCCTATTTTTGACTGGGATGTACTTTAGGGCTTATCTGTTAGTGAACTTATTTCACTTATTTTTTATCAACTAATCTCCATATGAACATGTGATGTTTAAATTATTCACATTCTGTATGCATGTTTGGTGTATGAGCTAGTCACATGTGTAAATATGATGCATGCACAAGTTAATCACATTGTGTATATGTGATGTATATGATACTTATTCACACAATGTATATGTGAGATATGTGTAAGCTAGTCAGTATGTGTGTGTGAGATTTTTATAAGCTATTCAGACTATATATGTGATGTATGCATGAGCTAGTCACTATGTGTGTCTATGAAGTGTGTATAAGCTAGTTAAATTATGTATATGTGATGCAAGTGGGAGCTAGTCACATTGTTTATATGTGATGAATGTTTGAGTTTGTGAATATGTGAACATGCAATGTTTTTATGAGTAAGTCACTATGTAGTTTTGTATGTGTTCATGTACTAATATTGGCATTAAACTACCATTTGATAGAAATGCATTTGGTAGCATACTATTTTATATGAATTAAAATGAAAATATAAGCTCAATAAATAGCTTGAGTTTGAAGAGAGGTCAGATATAACATCCTAGATGTGAGAATGAAGAACTTATTATTGATGCATGAATTATGGATGATTACAACTAAGGTTCTAGATCTACATCATCAATTATAATGCCACATCAAGATTCTCTTTGTTGAGATGTCCATAAAGACCCTGAAAAGGGGTAGATCGATAATTATGCATTAAGTTATATTTTGTTTGTGGGCTAATGCAATATCATATAATTTATTGTTTTTTTATATCTAAATAATATACTCATGATTGACACAAACAACTTTAACATCACAACTATGAATACATGCTCAGCTAATAGATCATCTCTCGTAATCTATTTAAAAAATAAAATTATAATAACCAAAATTATTATAATAATGCCATGTTAGCGGAAAAGAAGCTCCATCATCCATCCATGCATTTTACCCGGAATTCACGTCCATGGCTAATCTGGTGTAGGCGGCCCCGCCTCTCTACAGGAGGTGCACATTCCACCTTTATTTCTGAATTGGGTGTCATAATCCACTTTCATTAATAGTGTCGTCTCTGGCATTTCGTCCTTTCCCCCACTTATCATCCTTTCTTGATGTTTTACTCTGCCCAATAAAAATAATTTTCAGTGCACGGAAATCCATGCAAAGTAATGAGACTGAATTGCTCTTCGCAAATCTAAGGGATACATTTTAATCCGTCATTGTTCGCCTCGCTTTGGTTTAATGCGAGGACAGGCAGGCCACCACAAAATATGTGATGATTTCTTGATCATCACATCCTATTCCTTCTAACACCACCCTGCAAACCAAACAAATCAATTCCAGAAATCCCGGATCGTCATAAATTCTATGTCCAAATCCAAGACTGAATGTTCACATAAAGTTTTCTGCACTACTAAGGTCTTCAGATTCTTGGTCGGAGTTCATCGATTTCGTAGGTCTTTGCTTTTGGTAGTATTCAAGTTGAGCCTTAGCCTGTCGTCTTAATAATGAATACAGTATCTGACAAGCCCAGAGAATATGACACTCCAATTTACAGTGTCTTTATTTCATCTTATAGAGCAACATTATTTTCCGAGACTTCGCCACTGCAATTTACACAAATCTTAGATAATTTAACCAATGTGTTTGCAAGTTATAAAATGAGTGTCGCTTAGTTTCATTGATCATGCAGCCTGTGATGTTTTATGGATTGCTTTGGAACCATTATATATCTGAACAAGCTTAGCATGGTGATTTGACGTGATCTACGCTTGTAGCGACAAAGAAAAATGATAAAAGTGGGGTAAGATACAGACTGTCATATAAATAATACAAATCTAAAAATTTCTTCATCGACAAATTTGAAGTTCTTCGGCTGAATATTCGGCTTTTTTTTTAATGGTAGAGATTGCTTTGTCTTACATGATTTGCATTTTGTGAACAAGTTTAGACCACTGTTAAAATTAAAATGTGTAGGCTGACAGAAAGAATAGTATACAGGGCTGGTCTCATGTGTCTCTTTATTTAAATTTGTTTTTTAAATCTGAGTAGTAAGGATGAGGGAGTTGCTATGTTTTAAGGATTTAAATGATGTTATTTAAAAATGTGAGTGATTGAAATTATGTAAGAATTTTATAGTGAAAAATACGTTTCAAATATTTTATTTTCTTTAACTTTTTTTCTAATAATAAATATTTTTTCATTTATATTTTTTATAGAATTTTTATAAGAAAATAAATTAGAGTTTAAACTACTATTCAAAATAAAAAATAAAAATCATCTAATTACTAATTTCATAAAATATTTCTAAAGATCTATTAAAATAATAAAAGTCAATCACAATTACTACCATAGATGTATGACAAATAGATTAGTTGAACATTAGTCAAGACAATTACAACCATCTTAAATTACAGAGGTGTGTTCTACATGTTTTTGTTCCTTATATTGCTGTCTAGACTCTTCCCAAATAAAAATTCACAAATTAAAGACTATTCAAAATAGTTAGACCTCTAAACTAAAGCATAGAAATGAACTTAATAAAGTGAGGGAAGGACATCCAATAAAACAATACAAATTAAAGTTGGGAAAATTAAAGTATGCTGATAATGTCAACATTGTTGTGTATTTAAAACGAGGCTTAAATAGAAAAACATAATTACTAAACATCATAGATTTCATGATTTCTAATATTTTGATCAATATTAAACTTTTTCGTTATTTTATAAAAAAAATCAGACAATTTAAAAAAATAAAAATTATTACAAATAAATAATTGGAACTCAATGTTAGCATATAATTAAAAAAATAGATGGTGAAACGTAATATTATTCAATATTTTAATTTTTTTTATACTATTTTCTATTGTTTTTCAATTTTGAAGAAATGTCTTAAAAGATGTACATAGTAATAAATGGTTAAATCTTGTAGAAGTTTGAACTCATTCTTATAGTATTTCACCCCTTTACATACACACAAATCTTCATACACTGAGCACTCACCATATCCTTATATATAAACATACCTATATATTCACCTTATTTGCACATTTATCACATTCATATATGTACCTACCTCCATCTAGCCATTGACCTCTAAAATTTAATTATTTGAAAATCTTGGAACATTCCCATGGTCATAGGGGTGAATCCATGGTCACGAACTTATTCCCTCATGTGTTAGTGAACTGCTTATAGAAGGGAAGATGCTTGTGGTATGGTTGTACCTAGTTCCTTTTCAACAACTAGTCTCCATATGAACATGTGATGTTTAAATTATTCACATTGTGTATGCATGTTCGGTGCCACATTGTGTAAATATGATGCATGTACAAGTTAATCACATTGTCTATATGTGTTGTATGTGATAATTAGTCGCACAATCTATATGTGACATATGTGTAAGCTAGTCAGTATGTGTGTGTGATACTTTTATAAGTTAGTCACACCATGTATATGTGATGTATGCATGAACTAGTCACTATTTATGTCTGTGAAGTGTGTATGAGCTAGTTATGTATATGAGATGTGAGTGGGAGCTAGTCATACTTTTTATATGTGATGAATACTTGATTTAATCACTATGTGAACATGTAATGTTTTAATGAGCTTGTTCATATATCTTTTCATATGTGATCATGCACTAATATTAGCATTGAATTAACATTTGATAGAAATGCATTTGTTATCATGCTATTATATATGGATTAAATTTAAAAGATGAGTTCAATTAATAGCTTGAATCTAAAGAAAGGTCATAAATAACATCCTAGATGTAGATGTGAAGATGAAGAGTATTATTAGTGCACAAAATATGGAGCCTCTAATTCCTAGGAAAAGATACATAGTCACGTTTCATGAATAAACCATCAAGGTTTAGATCTAGGTCTAGGGTTGACCTTGATTTGGGAGGCTACCATATTTAGTGAGTATATGAATTGTGACAAAGTTATTACCATAACCATAATTGGTAAGGCTAAGAAGCTAGCACTTATAAATTGGATAAAAGATACTTAATTGATTAACACACGGGAGAGGACCTAGTACTAGAGCATCCTAATATTGAACCTCTCAAAATCATACATTATCAAATATTGACACATTAATAAATTGTTTCAAATAAATGACTTAGTTAAGATGTCATATTCTACTTTCATTAGTAGGGTTGGCCCCACTTACAGTAGCGGACCTGCTTGAAATCTTACACAATAATGCCATGTTAGCGGAAATGAAGCTCCATCATCCATTCATGTCTTTTACTCAGAATTCACGTCCATGGCTTATCTGGTGTAGGCGGCCCCGCCACTTTAGATCGGGAGCACATTCCACCTCGATTTCATCATTAAATTTGGCTTTTGTTAGTGGAGAGAAACACTAGCTGTTTATGGCATTTCGTCCATTCCCCTAGCCATCGTCTTTTCTTCATGTTTTACTCTGCTCAACAAAAAGAATTTGCAGTGCACGGAAATTCATACAGAGTAATGAACAAATTTGCTCTACATTTTAATCCGTCATTGTTCGCCTCGCTTTGGTTTAATGCGAGGACAGGCAGGCCACCACAAAATATGTGATGATTTCTTGATCATTACATCCTATTCCTTTTAACACCACCTACAAACCAGACAAATCAATTCCAGAAAATCCGGATCGTCATAAATTCTATGTTCAAATCCACTACTGAATGTTTTCTGCTCTACAAAAGTCCTCAGATTCTTGGTGGGAATTCGTCGATTTCGTAAACCTATGCTTTTGGTCGTATGCAAGTTGAGGCTTATCCTATCCTTTTAAGAATAATGAATACAACATCTGACAGGCAACAGAATATGACACTCCAATTTACAGTATCATTTTCAGAGAGTTTGCCACTGCAATTTACGCGAATCTTAGATAATTTAACCAATGTTTTTGCAAGTTATAAAATGAGTGTCGCTTAATTTCGTTGATCATGCGGCCTGTGATGTTTATGGATTGCTTTGGAACGGCATTATTTATGTGAAGAAGCTCTTAGCATGTGTTTGATTGAGCAACATCTTTTCATTACCAAACTGTTCTCAAGACATACAATTATGTATTTACAATCGCACGTCTGGAGTAGTCTTTGCATGACGTGATCTAGGTTTGTAGCGACAAAGAAAAAACGATAAAAATGGGATAAGATACAGACTCTCATATAAATAATACAAATCTAAAAAAAATTCATCGATAAATTTGAAGTTGTTCGGCTGAATATTCGGCTTTTTCTTTCAATGGTAGAGATTGATTTGTCTTACATGATGTGCACTTTGAGAACAATTTTAGACCACGGTTAAAATTAAAATGTGTAGGCTGACAGAAAGAATATTATATAGGGTCTGATGCATCTCTTTATTAAAATTTGTTACTTAAATCTGAGTAGTAAGGATGGTTTCATGAAAGTTTTAAATTAAGGGGAAAAAGATAATAGAAACTTTTCTTATTAGAGAAAGTTGCTATATTTTAATTAAGTTGTATAAAAATATGAGACTGAAGTTTTTGCAAACACTATGTAGTGAAACATTAAATCTTTGAAGTTGTCATCATTAGCCAAAAATACAATTGGTGAGGGGTTTGTCCTCCTAGTTGTGTCTTGGTGGCTATTGAGTAGCTCCATAAATTGATGTGATGTCTAAGTGGAGTTGGGGTGGTGGTGGGGCTGATTTTTTATATTTAAAAATAAATAAATTAAACAAACATTAAAAAATGTGGTGGGAGTTATAACCTTGCACACAACTCCTTAAAGGGGGTTATAACCGACACTTCCCCCATGCACATATTAAAAGAGGTGGCATAGGTTGTGTGAGGCCTCTCCCATATCACCTCCCTATCATGGCAAGGGGTATAGAGGTATACAGGTATGTTAATGAAATTATCACGGAATAAATGAAAAGAAACGATTGCAAAAAAATAAAAAACAATTGAAAGACAAAATCCACAAATAAGAAAAACACAAAAGTTTATAGTGGTTCAACTGGCTACATCCACTTTTAGTAGGGAAAAAACATCTTCATCAAGAGAGATTCTTTTTATATTTCCAAGTTTTAATAATAACAAGCCTTCAAGAAGGAAGGTGAAGAGACAAGGTAAAGAAAATGGCTAAAAGAACTGTTGGGATTCACAAACCCAACAATCTCCCACTTGAAACCCAATGCATGTTGCAATATACCAAACATTCCCCTGCTTGGTTCTTATTGTCACTTCTCCAGAATGCTGAGAGAAACTCTACAAAATTCAAACTTCTTCCTTTGTACTACCTTTGTCAATTCATCTGTCGAGTTTTTTTTGGTATCAATTTTTTAAACCTGTAGCTTACCCTCATCAAGAACACGTCAATTGAAATGATATCGTAGTTCTAGATGCTTGGTTCTATTATGAAAAGTGGAGTTCTTTTCCAAGTGAATAGCACTATTGTTATCACAAAACAAAGTGAAAATAAATTGCTTACACCACAATTCTCCCATGTTCAACCATTGTAACCATATCATTTCCTTTGCTCCTTTGGTGAGAGCAATGTATTCAGCCTCTGTAGATGAGAGAGAAACCACTTGTTGCAAGTGTGAAGCCAAGCTAATTGCAGCCCCAAAAAATGTAAACACATAACCTATAGTAGACCATTTTTTTGAATCTCTAGCCATATCCAAATCAACATATCCTCACAGCTAAGTATCCTTGCCTCCAAAACATAAAACATGATCTAAAGTACCTTTCAAGTACCAAAAAATCCACTTAACTTCCTGCCAATGAGATTTACCCAGATTACTCATAAATCCACTCACAACTCCCACTACATGAGCAATTGTTGGATGAGTACAAAGCATGGCATACATGAGACTCCCAATTAGTAATGAATATGGAACACTATTCATGTGTTCATGATCTTTTGGATTTTTTGGACACATAGCTGAGAATAAATGAAAATGATTAGCCAATGGAGTACTAACAGACTTGGCATTTTGTATATTGAAGCTATCCAAGATTTTGGCAATATATTTCTTTTCAGACAATCTGATTTCTCTCTTTTGTCTATCCTTGATTATTGTCATCTCAAGAATCCTCTTTGCTTCCCCTAAATATTTCATGGAAAAATGTTGAGCTAAATGTTGCTTTAATTCATGAACTATCCTCACACTAGTGCCAACAACCAATATATCATCAACATAAAGAAAAAGTATAACAAACTCACAATTTTTAAGCTTCTTATAGTAGACACATAGGTTTGATTCACAATGAGTAAAATGTTGTTGAGTCATGAAGCTATCAAATTTAAGGTACCATTGCCTCGGGGCTTGCTTGAGCCCATACAAATTCGACTTCAATATATAATATAAATGCCCCTAACCTTGTTTAATGAAGCCTTCAAGCTGCTCCATATATAGCTCTTCCTCAATATCTCCATGAAGAAATGTTGTTTTGACATCAAGTTGCTCAAGCTCAAGATCCCAAATAGCTGCCATGCCAAAAACAACATGAATTTTTGTCATCTTAACAACTGGTGAGAAAATTTCATTGAAATTAATCCCCTTTTTCTAGTCAAAACCTTTCACAACCAATCTGGCCCTATAGCATTTACTACCACCATCTTCCTCTTTCAATTGATACAAGCACTTATTCTTGAGTGGCTTTCAATTTGGTGGAAGGGTAGCCAAATCCCATGTATCATTTGTCATCAATGACTCCATTTCATCTTACATCACCTCCATCCATTTCACAGAATTCTCATCTTTGCAAGATTGTTTAAAAGTTGTAGGCTTTGAATGATCAAAGAGCAATAACTCATAATATTTAGATTTTTCCAGAGGCCTCTTCTATTAGGTAGACCTCCTTAATTGAGGAGTTGGTTCTTGCAAATTATTGTCCAAGCTTAATCTTTGTAATTGATTTTGAAAAAAAGCTATATCAGACTGTAAATTACCCCTAAGACTTCACCTTTGCACATCAAAACTCCCCTATTCCTACATACTACCTCCAATCCTAGCATGTGAAAAAACATTATGGACAACGCTCTTTTCTCCGTCCTTAATTTTTGATTGAAATGGCAACATTGGAATGTCTAAAGGTTGTGTTGAACTTAGTAAAGGCAATAAAGTGTATTGTGGTAGTGATAAATCCTTTATTGGCTATGTGGAATTAAAAAAAGAAGTCTATGTTTGAAAAACACCTTATGAATATTGTGCAAGAGTATTAGAAGGTTGTGCATAGAGAGAATAAGGTTGGGAAGAAACAATTAAAGGTTGAATATGAACTTGTGTGGGTTGTGCAACATTCACTAGAGGCTGCGTATTAAGAGTTGAAGGCTATGTGGGAACAAAAGTTCCCACTTCACATGATGCCTCTCACACATACAGGAGAACTCCAATAATTTGTGTAGATATAGAGATAGGGGTGTTGACAAGATAAGACAAAAGAGGAAGAGAAATTAGACATGACATTAACATTTGCAAAGAACCTTGCAACATGGAGATGGTGATAGGCTACAAGCTTAAACTTGTTGAACACCTAAAATATTGAGAAGGGAGGGTGAATTAGTATTCCACTAAACCATTTAACTTCTAACCATTCAATAATTAAAATATATCTTATAGCAACTGTAAACAGAAACATGAAAGGAATCATGTATCATCACATGATACGTGAACACCAAGACTTTTTATTTGGAAAAACCAAATTGGGAAAAACTGTGGTGAGGATTAACTCACAATATATTATAACTGGTCATAATATATTACAGGGCACACTGTCAGGACACACTATCCTTAAAATGATCACAACTTGAAAAATGATTTTAAAAGAGTGTGGCTCACTGCCAAAAATACGAACTGATTAAATACACCTTTTGTGTGTTGAGTTTAGTTCCAATTAAGCTCTGGAAAACAAAAATCCTACACCAATTCACAGGTATACAACAACTACCAACAATTATCAACAACTTCACATAATATCATAATGTCACATATTTCCCATCATAACTTCTTTTATCTATCTATATACAATAAAAAGATGTCCCATATATATACACAGTTACATCTCCATACATCAATTAGGTCAGCCTAATTAGATGTAGGCATACTCAACTCAAAATGTCTTGTCAGCTTAAAAAACACATCTTTGACACTAAAAAAAAAAGTGCCAAGCATAAATTAGGTCATCCTAGACCAAAACAAAAGCACTTTAAGCATCCATGGAATGTATACCAATTGTTTAAGTCAGCCAGATGAAGACCAATCTAAAACCTATAAGCTGATCATCTGTCATTTACAACTTTCAACTTATTCAACAAAAAAATTTGAGTTCCTGGTCAAGGCTGCATCTAATAGTCCTAAATAACATACTAAAATTATATGAGTTGATATTTTACTAAGAGTAATTCCAAACTAAATTACCAGATCAATGTAGCATAAACACCATTTACCAGATGGGTAGATAATCCAACACCAACCAATGTTGGCATCAATGACAACACACTGAAGGTCCTCTTCTTCATTCTTCCAACAATCTTGCCCTTTGTCATTGATGGCAACATGTGCCAAAAATGAATTAAAAAAAAAACGTGTCTTCATAGTTCACAATCAAAATTTTGCAACCTTAATTCATTCAACTCCCCTTTCAAATGTACAAAAATAATATTATTTACAAAAACCCTTCTCCAAACAGAACCTTCTCCCCTTTGACATCAAGGACAAAGGTTAAGAAAAAAATAAATAGAAAATTTTAATAAGGAACTATGGGCACCTTGTAATTCTTTTGAGAATTTCTTCCCAAGCTGGTTTTCCAGCATCCCAAATCCCTTTTGCTCTAGTAAGATTTTTATTCAGTGATTCTAGTTCCATTAAGCATTCTTCTCTTTCTTTTGAAGTGGAAGGATTGATGCTCATCTTATCCATTTTTTTTGCATCCTCCAAGGCACTTTATATAGAGATATGTCAGACATTACTAAATCTCCAAGTTGTCTAAAATGCCTTATTGCATCTTCTTTTTTCCTTTACAAAATGAAAAACTTGCTCTCTAAGTCTGCAATAGAAGTCTAGCCAATGTAATTTATGTCATCAAAAACATTGTAATCTCTAGAGGCATCAACAAGTTGAGACTCTATTGATTTCATTAAATCTTTGATGTCTTGAGTGGCATTAGACCACTGCATGCAATATACAAACAATATTTGGGCTTCCTCATCACAGTCCTTTACCTCTTTTAGACTTTGCAACACTTTGTTATATGCAATTGCACATTTATCCTATAGAACTAATAATATTTTCTCTAGAAGACTTGACTCTACCTCTTTCTCAATCTATTTCTTAAGACTAGAGGTATACACCTTAATAGAATCAACCATGAACTTCAGTTTTCAATAGGTGCTAAGGAATCATCAATTGTGAAATTAGGGGCTGTCTCTTGTAAAGTATTAATAGCTTCATTTATCAATTCAATCCCTTTCTAATATGTTTATATGGTTTCCTATGTAACATATTTGAGAAAAGTACTACACATCTTTATTCTTTCACCTGGTGCAATCTTAGTTAGGTCTACATAGCCTGGATGTGATGGTAGTTTAATCAATTAAGGTTATAGCATAGGCTAAAGTCTTTTTTTCCTTATCAATAGGCCCTTAAGAGCATTTTGAAAGATTCTCCAGATGGATTTGATGGCTCAGTAGGTTTTGGGTTCTCTTCTTCACTTCTTTCAACCTATGTTT
>VDFB02105785.1:350192244-350219854 GCA_007258455.2 Sequoia sempervirens
TTCCATCGATTTTCCACAAGGTTTTGAATTTTAAAATGAATGAACACTTTAATTTACTTTTCTGCAAATAAACAAATGCCCTTCTTGAATCATCATCAATGAATGATACATAATATCTCGATTTAGACAAAGAAGGAACATTTACGTGACCAAAAACATCATAATGTATGTAATCAAGTAAACTAGAAGATTTGTGAGGACTGAGTAGAATGAAACACGGTGTTGTTTACTATATATACAATGTTCACAAAACTCAAATTCGAGGTTACAATCATCAAGCTCTTCAACCAGGTTTTTATTTTTCAAGGTTTTTAAACCTTTTTCTCCAATGTGGCCTAGCCTATGATGCTAGAGCATAGTATTTTCTGCTGGAAGCTTAACTTCCATAGAGTTTGCACTATCAGGAACTTTTTCCTCCTTTTCTCCATGAGTAGCCTTCTGTGACTTTGCAGAGACACTATTGCATTGCACAAGAAATGCATCCAACTTATACAAGGTACCAATACGAGCACCCCTAGCTAGCACCATTGAGCCTCTAGTCATTTTATAGCCATTTCTAGAGAACATGACTTGCACTCCAACATCGTTCAACTTACTAACAAAAATTAAATTTTGAACCAGACCTGGTATATGCATTACATCATTGATTCCCTTCACTCTTCCATCAGGGAATTGAATTCTGAATCTTCCATGACCAACTATTTCCAGAGATGAATCGTTTGCCAAATACACCCTTCCACCATCATATTTTTCATACTTAGTGAACCAGTCTCTATGAGATGTCATGTGGAAAGATGCTCCAGAATCAATTAGCTAGACATCATTTGATGCTTGAGTAGCCAAGGCTACAATGAAAGCGTCTGCATCACTCTGAGAAGAATCATTGTCGGAATTCTTCTTCTTCTTCTTCTTCTTCTTCTTCTTCTTTTTATCCTCTTTGCAATCCTTTTAGACATGACCAGGTTGCCCACAATTCCAACACTTCACCTTGGATTTCTTGCCAGGATACTTTGATCTCCCTTCTGATTTTGATTTGGACTTCTTGTCCTTCTTCTTGCCTTTTTTCTTTCAATCTGCCTCTAACAGCAAGAGCCTCCTTCACCATCTCAGAAGATTTTCTTCTCATCTCTTCTGATAACAAAGAAGCAACAACATCTTCCATCTTAAAAGTGGATGTCGTACTCCCAATAGCCATCACCAAGTGATCCCAAGAATCTAGCAAAGAACATAACAATAGCATACAACGATCTTCTTCATCAATCTTCACACTCACAGATGCTAACTAAGCAATCAACATGTTGAAAGCATTCAAATGATCAACAAAAAATGCTCTTTCCTGCATTTTCAAAGAGTACAACTTCTTCCTCAAGAACAACTTATTCACCAAGGACTTGCCTTGATAAATAGCTCCTAGTCTTTTCCACAAAGAAGATGTAGTCTTTTCTTCATGAACATTTAGAAGAATAGAGTCTGCTAAACAGAGCCTTATCAGCCCCTTTGATTTTCGATCTGCAAGGTCCCAATCCTCTTGCTTCATGCCTGTAGGTTTCGTTCTAGACACAGCAAGCCAAAGATCACAGTCAACTAATAGATCTTCCATTTTAAGTTTCCACAACTCAAAATTGTTGCCATTGAATTTCTCAATTTCAATCTTTCCTGACGTGCTTGCCATCTTAATCTGTAATTCGAATTACCAGACTTGTACAGGACTCCCACTGAACATATTTGACACAAAAAACCCAACGTTCCCATAAGGATAACACAACTGGCCAGGCTCTGATACCACTTGAAAGGAAAGCTTAGGTGCGGAACAAACTCTTCTAACGCCAAAACCTCAAGGAATAATGCATATATGACTTTAAATTTTGCAATTACAGTTCAATAAGATACACTTGAAAAGAATTAACAGAAAAGAGAAATGGACATATACACAATTGGACACCAGATTTACATGGGAAAACCCTTACGGGAGAAAAATCCACCACACCAAGAAAAGCCTCTTTGTATTACAGTAAAGAAAATTACATACAGAGATCATACTTAACTTTCTGATGTCAATTTATAGCAGCATCATTCACTGATGAATCTTGTACAGAACATTAATCTCACAATGCTCTCAGACGCATACAATGAACCCACTTAGATCAATCTGTGTTCAATCGAACATAAATCTCCATTACCTGAACCGATCATTGTCATCCGTTACAGAGTATATCTCATTTTGTTCATGGTCTGTTGATCTTCCACATAGGAACGGTCACAACTGTTCAACTTCCAATGGTTCACATTCCACTTCTCTCATTGGCTCAAAATAGACCACATCAGACAATCGTTCGGTCAAAATGTTCAACTAAAACGCATGTCGGTGAGACACTAGACCGTGTCTCCCCAATGGAAAAATGCCTGAACACATATTTATTGGCAAGACCAAAGGTTTTGACAACACCCTAAGAAGTTAGACCGATAACAAAACAAGTTTCCCCAATATCACAAGAAAACCAACTGTCCATTGACAAGAGATTATAAATGCAAAACCATCGGCCAAACCAACTCTATCGGCAAGACTTCTCACCAATGTCCATTGCAGAACTATCGGTAAGACCATCGCTGTCGCTAGGACTTCCAAGAAGCTCAACCATTGACAATATCCCACATTGACGCAGAATATTAGTAGTCATTAGTTTATAAATAAAAGCCCGAAGACTTTAGGTATCCACAAGTTAGTCCTTTTATTACCAACTTACTCATACACCGCATTTGACCATCGCACCGAACTGTTGATCATTCCTTGTGGTCTCCACCATGACATGCATTCACTACTTGTGCATTTCTGGAGAATGAAGTTGGGAATCTACAATATTCTCAACAAGTCTCCCAGAATTCCAAGTGGTCCTCACATCCATCGGCTTGTCGCTCAATCAGAGAAAACAAAAACTTACAACTTCCACAGTAGGTTAGGAAAATCTCAAACACCGCGACATTGAAGGAGATCGACTAGTCGGGAAGTTAAGAAACTTTTGAATTGTGCGACAAGGTTTAGGATTTGGGCGATAAGCTGATAAAGAAGACCAACAAAGGGTAAATCCGCCAAGTCTTTAACAGAGATACAAGCCAGCAAGTTGAGGCACAATTTCCAACACCTTATCAGGTGGACAATTCAGAGCCAACACATTATAGAGATGTATCTTCCAGAGCGAGTCAAGCGATAGTTAGGGGAGAGATAGGGTGTTCCCATGGGCACAATAGAGTTTTCACAATCCTCCCGAGAGGTTCATCCATTGGGTCCTCATATTGTTGTCACCACAACTGAGCAGGAGATTGATTCCCTATATCCATTAGATTGGGAGTGGAGAGGAGGTGATGCCAACGCAAGGACTACACCAAAGTATGATTCCTGGTGGTTGATTCTTAGGCTAGTACCACTTATAGATCCACAATAGCCAGCGCCAGTAAAGCGCTAATGTAGGGGCTCGAGAGGTGACAGGGGTCAGAGGAGTGGAGGGAGAGGAGATGGTGGATGGGGGGATGGAAGAGGATGGGGGGATGATGGGGGAGATGAACCAGGATATTGGGGAGGAGACAGACATAGGAGGAGGAGGGATGGAGGACAACGGGCGGTGAGACAACTACCACCGATCCGAGAGGAGGAGGAGATGGAGGAGGACCAACCTGAGGTGAGGGTAGCGGTAGAGGCAGTGGTATAGGAGAGAGAGAAACATGCTGAGATGCCTACTCTAGATATAACACACCCAGAGGTAGAGGCGATGGAGGTTGAGGGACTTGGAGAGGGAAGACAGGAGGATCCTGGAGAGGAGGCAGAGATGGATGAGGCTGAGAGAGTCCTCCAAGATGGATCATTATGGGGATGGATGAGGAGCTAGAGGAGGTGGGGATTAGAGAAGATGATGGGTCAGTAGAGTAGAGGATAGCCACCTTGCAGGCTCAAGTATAGGCCTTAGAGGCAGAGTTGAGCACTATGACAGTAGAGAGGGATGACCTTAAGGTTGAGAGGGATACCATGCAGACTAAGAGGGACCTAGTTGTCATCAACCGACAATAGACAGACTAGAGGATGATTGAGTTCATAGCTACATGTAGTGGATCTGTTGTGGATGTCACTCGTGAGTATGCCAGGGCCAGTAGGGCCATGCAATACTATAGGGATCTCTATGAGAGAGTGGTACAACCAAAAAGGAGAGAGCCCACATTTTTAGAGGTTGATAGTAGTTCACGAGGTAGGAATCATGGTAGTACACACAACAGGAACTCTCGGAGTAGGTCAGAGGGTGAGACTTCAGATGTGAGATGGGCCACCCCTTATGATAGGCCATCCACCTCAGAGCACAAGGCCAGAAAGTCACCGCATCAGAAGGACAGGGATGCCCCAGGGATAGGAGATCAGAGCAGCTCGAGATAGAGCATCTTTTTATTTACTATGTTATATGGACACTACATTTTTATTATCGAGCCTATGAGCTCTGTTTTATTTGATACAATACATCATGACATTGTACTTATGACACATGTTTTGAGCGATATATATATATGATATGATTTTGGCAACGGTTTATGATATGCAGTGTTATGTGATGATGATTTTATGTTATTATGGTATTATGCTATGGATGTTCTTGTTGTGATTATGATGTCTATTAATGCATTTTATATGATGATGTGATGGTTTAATATGCTTTATGATTATGTTATGAATGCGTATGCCCCTTATGATATGTATGGATGATAAATGCAATATGGATGACCTAATGTTGTGATTGTGATGTAATATGTAAATGCAATTAATTTTAATGTAATGGAATGCTTATATGATAATGTAAAATGTGATGATTGAGAATGTGTAAGATGAATGCAAAATGTGATGTATAATGTGACCTGTTATAATATTATTAATGTAATGCAATGTGATGTGGAATGTAATGCTATGCAATGTGATGGATGGAAATGAACTATGATGCAACATACAAAGCAATGTCATGAGTTTTTATAATATAATGTGATAAAATGTTAATTTTGTATGGATGATTTCTATATTTTTGTATTTTCTTATGCAAATATATGTAGCCTAATATGGTATCACTGCCTATGATGAGAATGCTTTCTATTATTCTTTCTAACATGATCATGTATGCAAGATGTTTTTGTGTGTCATAGGACTCTGTCAAGATGTAGACAGAAGAAGTGTAGCACGAAGGAGATGGATGTTAGTGTGAAAAAGGACAAATGAGATGGAATGTTAGATGGGGAATGACAAGGGACCAAATTTCATGCTTTTATATTTATCATCATTAGACATCAAAATTATCACAAATGGAACACAAACACCATGGTATGACATAGACCAAGGTATGCAAGGTGACCATTTGTGAGAGACAAGCAGTCAAAAAGGAAAAGCAAAAAGACAAGGAATGCCCCAGTTCATACTAAGGACCCAATTATCCCAGACTTTTTTCCAAGACAAACCATAGACAACAAGCAAAGAAAAGAGGTCATGATCCATCATCATTCCTCTAAATCCTTTTGGACATCCTCAAGGTAACTAGTAACATGACCAAGAATCCAATAAAAAAGATAAGACAAATCCCGACCAACAAAGTGCTTGCCAGAGAGATAGTGTTTACCAATATTATTGATAATATTGTTTGATATGATTGATTAGGTTGACCAAGATGACCTAATTTGACGGATTGGTTGAGAAGGATTGATTGATAAGTTGACAAAGGTTGACTAATTGATTTGATTGATTGTGCCTAGTTTTAGGAAGGACATGTCTTGATTAAGGCAAGATTAATTGACCAAGATGACAAGATTGATTGATTTGATAAAGTGATTGATATGACTAATCGATGTGATGATGCCTACTTTCAGGAAAGAAATATCCTTTTGGAGGCAAGTAACACATCTGATAAATTTGATCAAGTGACTAGTGTTGACAAAGCACCGAACTGCAAGAAAGACATATCCTGTTTAAGGTGAATGGCCAGATTGACCAAAGACAAAGTCTAATCTCAGGAAGGACACATCCTGATAGAAGACAAAAGATAGGACCTAATGAGACAAATGAAATAATGCCCCATTCCAAAACAAGATCAATGACCTGATCAATTGATTGGCAATAAGACAATTGATTGAAGATTAAAGATTTGTTGGTTATGTTTGTCTGTTGATTCATGATTTGGTTTGAATGATGATTGCTTGCGGACAAAAACTAGACTCGACAAACCCTAAAGGTCTGACTTAGGGCCTTGGGGGCTCATCGATTGATATCCTTGCCTATGTTATATACATAGAGACCTCGTAGTTCGACATGACTTAACCTTGTTTTATTTGACAAAAGACTGAGTCATGCTTTTATTTGGACAAACCTAAATGGACAAACCTAAAAGGACTAACCTAATGTCTCGGGGGCTCATTTTAAGATGAGCCTTGCATATGTAGAAAATGCGTAGAGACAACATAGTTTGACCCTACTAACACAAACTAACTTAGACTTGGACCCTGACTCTGACTCTTGTTTTTGAGGTTTTGATGTTTTTTGATATTTTTGGATTTTAACGTTTTATGATTTTTTTGGAGTTTGATGTTTTACGATTTTTTTTGGATTTTGATGTTTTATGATTTTTTTTGGATTTTGAAGGTTTTAAAAGGCTTATACCATGTGTTATTTCCCATGAAGACGTAATCAAGGAATTTCCCCTAGTCAGGTATAGGACCAATCTATTATGTTCGAGGGGAAGTAGCGAACGAACGCAAAGGATGATCATGAAGGCAAAGGATACTAAATGTCGGTGGTTCCTAAGCCATGGGAAGGATAACAAAGCTTTATTATGGATGGGTGTCATGTACGAGTGGGTGAGCGAAGGGCGGAAGACCAAGTGGAGTGATAGTAGATGAAGGAGCATAGACTGACTACACATGGCACTTGTTTTCCAAGTTTTCACCATGTACTTATCCAAAGTGTCATCGAAGTGGTTTTCACTTTTGAATGAATTATTTCTCTTTACTATTTTATTTTTTTTTGTCACCAAGACACTTGTTTGCTAGGTTTTCATCAGGGTGACTATTTTTTTTTTGTATTTTTGACTTTTTTGAAGGGAATGCTCTAAGAATCAAGTGTAGTACTTGCGAAGGTGCATGTTGTTGATAGGTTCAGGCAATGGTTCACCTTCAAGAGTAGAAAGCTGATAAGTGCCAAATCCATATGATGTTGTGATGATATAAGGGCCCAACCAATTAGGTTCAAACTTTTCAGGCTTCTCTCATTTTTCTTGATTCTTTGGATTTTCTTTCAGGACTAAGTCACCAATGTCAAAGCTTCTAGGTCAAACCTTCTTATTTTAGCTATGTCGAAGGTGGTTTTGATATACTTGCAAATGTGTCAAAGCATTTTTTCTCTTTTCATCCAATAATTCTAGCTCATATAGACGGGATACACGATATTCTTCTTTATCAATCAATCCTTGGATAGAGACTCATAGGGATGGTAACTCAAATTCTATAGGAAGTATGGCTTTAGATATGTAGACAAGGGAGTATGGAGTGGATCTTATAGGTGTGTGAACATTGGTACAATAGGCCCATAAAGTAGGATTGATTTGGAGGTTCCAGTCATGGCCAACGTCATTGATAGTCTTCTTTAGATTTTTAGGATAGTCTTATTAGATGCCTCAACTTGGCCATTACCCTGGGGGTAATACAGGGTAGCAAAGTGGTGTTGGATATGGAATTTTTCACAAAGTTCATGGATATCCTGGGTCTTAAAAGGTTGACCATTGTCTGTAATGATTGACTACAAGATTTTATAGTACCATATAATGTAATTCAAGATAAAAATTTCTATCTGCTTTCTACTAATGTAGGTCATCAAGATGGCTTCAATCCACTTTGTAAAGTATTTCGTAGTGACAAGGATAAACTTATGTCCATTAGCAGAGGTGGGATGGATCTTTCCTATGAGGTCGAGTCCCCATTGAGAGAATGGCCATGGTGATGTAAGAGGCTATAGTTCCTAAGTTGGTGCATGTATAAGATCTCCATGAATTTGACACTGGTGACATTTCTTCACAAAGTGATAGGCTTCGTGTTCCATTGTAGGCCAATAATATCCCATCCTCATGAGATTTTTAGCTAGGGTTGGACCACCAGAGTGAGATCCACATATACCATGATGTACCTCTTGTAAGTATGTTTGTGCTTAATCTGAGTTGAGACATCAAAGGAGGGTATTATTTAGGCTACGATGGTAAAGGGTATCTCCGATGATGGCATATTTGGATGCTTGTCAGATAAATGTTTTGTGTTGGTTGAGGGATAAGTTTGGAGGGGTATTTTGGTCATGCAAGTAACTATAAATGTATTTGTACCAAGGAGATTCAAGACCAACAAGTTCACACACAAGTTCAATTTTGGGGACATTGAACGTAGGGATCAACAGTTGTTCTACCAAGAACTCATATTACGATGCATTGTTAGGAATGTCCAAGAGAGATCCAATTGTAGCCATTGCATTAGCTGCTTTGTTCTGGATTCTTGGTATCTGCTCAAATGTAATGTTATCAAAGTATAGTAAAAAACTATCCACCATGTGCTTGTAGGGCATCAATTTTTCATCCTTGGTGTCATAATCATCATTAACTTGCTTAATCACTAATTGAGAATCACCATAGACTTCCAGAGATCCTTGATTTTCCATTTTATTGCCATTCAGAGCCCTATCAATAATGCTTTGTACTCAGCTATGTAATTAGTACATGGAAATTTTATTTGGAATGACTTAGGAATGAAATCTCCATGAGGTGTGATCAACAAAATACCAACTCCTGAACCATGACTTGTATAAGATCCATCAAAGTATAGTTTTCATATTGTTTGTGTCTTTATGAAAAAGATTGATTCATCTGGGAAATCAGATATCAAAGGATGGTCTACTTTTATTGGTGTGTCCGCGAGTTAGTCAACTATCACTTGTCCCTTTATTGCTTTTCGATCAACATACTTAATGTCATACTCACTTAGTATCATAACCCACTTAGCTAGTCTTCCTGTCAGAGCTACTTTGTTGAGAAGATATTTCAGAGGATCAATTTTGGCAATCAGTTTTGTCTTGTGATTTAGCATGCAATGTTTTAGTTTCTGGGCTGCAAACACAACTACTAGACATGCTCGTTCAATAGGGCTATAATTCAACTCATATTCGACCAAGGTGTGGCTAATATAATAAATTTCTTGTTCCTTGCCATCATTGTCATTCTATGCTAACAATGCCCCCAATGCGGATGTAGTTATCATGTACAATATCAAATGTATTCCATCAATCAGAGGCATAAGAACTAGTAGATTCAATAGATAATTCTTGATCTAATCAAATGCTTCTTGACATTTCTCTGTCCAATTGAAAGGAATTGATCCTTTCCGTAATAGATGTTGAAATGGATGGATCTTGTCTGCTAGTTGAGCAATGAACCTATAGATTGATTGTAATCTTCCCTATAATATCCTTAATTGACTGATGTTGGTTGGATGTGGCATGTCCAAGATAGCTTTTACTTTGGTGAGATCAACTTCTATTCCTCTGCGAGAGACAATATATCCTGGGAGTTTGCCTGATTGGACCTCAAAAACACACTTCTTTGGATTTAGCCTGAGTTGGTACTTTTCAAGCCAATGAATATCTTATCCAAGACTGTTAGATGACTTCATTCTAGGGATTTCGAGAGAAGTTCATCAGCATAGTATTCCATGAGTACATTTATATAATCGTGAAAAATAGTAGTCATGGTTCTCTGATATGTGGCTACAACATTTTAAAGTCCAAATGGCATGACATTCCAATAGAAATTTCCCCAAGCACATGTGAAAGTTGTCTTCGGTTGATCTTCAAGAGAAATTTTTATTTTATTATAACCCGAGAATTCATCCATGAGTGATAACATTTCATATCTAGCAGTAAGGTCTACTATGATGTTAATGTTCGACAAAGGAAACTCATCTTTAGGAAAAGCTTTGTTGAGATTTATGAAATCAGTGCATACTCTGATTTGACCATTTGGTTTGGTGACAGGAACAAGGTTTGATATCCAATCTGTGTAATCAATATAGCGAATGAACCCAACGTCCAAGAGCTTCTTTAGTTCCACCTTGACCAAGAGTGCAATCTGTGGGTGCATTTTTCTTAGCTTCTGTTTATATGGCTTAACATTTGGTAACAATGGTAGGTGATGCAAAACAAGTTTGGGATCCAATCCGGGCATATCAACATATGACCATGCAAAATTAACTTGTCTTTCTGAAAAGAATGCTATAAACTCAGGCTTTTCCTTAATGGTCAACGATGTTGCCAACTGTATGATTATGGAATTGTCTTGTGTACCAATGTTCACTTCTCGATCTATAGGGAGATTGTCCAGTCCTCCATCCTCAGGTGCCTCAGAGAGATTTTCACCTTCGGATACATCCTTTATTTTTACTTTTTCATGGTCAGCAAGCGCCTTTCGGTTTTCACCTGAAGACCTATTATTTTTATTTTTACTTTTTTCATTTTCACTTTTGTGACTAGAGGACAGGATAGCCTCACCAAAGTACACTGCATAATTGAGTTCTATGGAAAATCCAACCTTATGATCCCCACTTGGTATCCCTTCATGAAGTCTCAAGAACTCGACGATTGCTTCATCGTTCTCAAATGTGTCCAAACTTGGTGGTTCTTGTTGATCCCAATCTATAAGTTGGGGGTAGACAAGGGGTAAGCCATCATCAGAATTGTCAAGGGTCATGGTGTAGGCAGATAGAGTAAAGATAGAGGTGGAGTCATCAGGTTCCCAAGAGGTAGAATTAATGGTTTCCCAAAAGTGTTTGGTCCACTCTTCTCTTTTTAAAGGGGACTTTTGGATGGGGACTAGGCAGGTTTTGTAGGGAACCAATTGTAAGCATTTGATTGAATTTTTATTCTAGGGAAGGCTCACCAAATTCTCCAAACAGTTTATCAAGGTCCATAAAAGTAGTGGAGGATAGGGAATCCCATTCATACTCATTGGAGTCGACGTCGAAGTCCCAAGAGTCCTCGTATGTCGATCTCATCTGAAGTATCAACAACCTCACTCGAAGGTGACCCAATACCCCAGATAGTCATTTTTACTAGTGCAAACCCCAACCCTTGATTCTTTAGTAATTTAGGTGGTTGTAAGGGTTCTATAATTCCTTGTTTATTTAGGCCAAGACCATTGTGTCCATCATATCCTTGTCGTTTCATTATTTGGAACCCTTTTGGATACTTTTCAACTGGAAATTTCTTAGTTTCAAGTCCTCCTCTTCTCTGTATAACCATGTGAGAATGTGGTCATCTAAAGATTCTTTGGATAGTTCCCCCCATTTAGTGAAGGTGGTAGGGGGATTATGAATGATGACCTTAGGTTGTACAAGATGCGGTTTGTCATAAAAATTTGGTGATTTAGGTAATTTTCCAATGAAAAAGAGACTCTTCATGTTGTATTCTCTGCATCTTTTGTCTTGAATTTGGATCTTTGGTGTGGAAGGTGTGGTAAATGGGATGGATGATTGGACAAGGGTAGATGGATCAATGCAGTGAGATGGAATGGCAGATAAAGTGGAAGATGAGGCCTCTCAATTGATAGGCACTTGACATTCAATAGTTCCTTTTAGGTTTGGGCAATACTGAAAAGGATTAGGGTTACTTAGAATAGTAATTTCAATTCCATTGTATGAGAATTTGAGGCATTGATGGTAGGTGGATGGGATAGCCCTCATGGCATGAATCCATGGGTGGCCAAGGAGAATATTGTAATGCAAATCCAAATCCAAGACATGAAATACTGCATTCTGTATTGCTGGGCCAACTCTTACAAGAAGTGAAATTACACCTTTAGATGAACATTCAACATCATCATAAGCTTTGGTCACAACTATCTTGGTTTCGTCTATACAATTCTTGGAGTATCCCAATGATTTCACCAATTTTAGTGAACAAATGTTCATACCTGCTCCACCATCTACTAGGACTCGTTTGATCTTGTGTTTATCAATGAATAATTCAAGATTGTAGGGGGTCATTGTGATCAGATTTTGGTGTAGAAAAGTCTTATTCAGAGAAGGTGACATGGTGCAACATAGCTAAGTATCCAACTATGGCCTGAAATTCATTGACATCTAGGTTAGCGTGTACAAATGCTTCTTGCAATGCTTTATCAAGGATAGCTTTGTGCTATGGGGATATGTGAAGGAGTTCCAAGATAGAAATTTGTGCGGGAGTCTTCCCTAGTTGACCTAGGAGATTATGTTGACTTTTTGGCTGTGAATTGGAAGGAGGTCCCAAAATAGTTATCTTGGTTCGGCGAGCGGTGATCACACATTTAGAGCTTGGCTTGTTTATGGTGATGGTGGCAATGTAATCATCAAAGGGTCTAACATTAAGGATGATAGTGTTGTAATCATGTTTGATGGTGGCATAATTGGCATTATTGTTGTTCCCTGAACTAGAGGCTTTCCATTTGTCATGGCCTTGCAAGGGAGTTTTGAATATGGTATGATTAGCATTGGTTTTGCCTTATGAATCTCCTACCGATATGGTCCCATTTTCAATAAGGTCTTCAATAGTATTCTTGAGTGTCCAACATCTAGATGTTTTGTGTCTTTTCCACGGTGATATTCATAGTATTCATCTTCTTTCCACCAATCAGGTTTGATCAATGAGGGCTCATACTTTTTTATGTCTTGTAGTGTGATGACATTAGACTCCAAATTTTTTTTAAGGACTCATTCGATGGGTTCACCCAATTTAGTGTATGTTCTTTTAGGGTGGGGGAGGACCTCCGTGTTGTTGATTATTTTGGATTGTGTACAACGTTTTGTTTTGACCTTGTGTTTGGGTGCTCAATGTATTGTATGTGGAAGGACCTTTAAGATGAATGGTTGGACCTTTGGTTATCAATTTGGCATCAATAACTCCATCATTTGTGATGTTTTTGTTTTGGGACCAGTATTTTCCTTTGTCATTATTGGGTTTTGGATTCTCCTTGTTTACCTTAACTAGTCCTTTTGCAACAAGACATTTTTCAATAAGGACACCCTTCTCAAGGATCTCATCAAAAGTTGTACAACATTGGATTTGTAAACTACTCATCATTTCTTTGTCAAGGTTCTCAAAAAACATGGTGACCAATTGTTTCTTAGGAATGTGATAAGGGAACTTGCTAACCAAACCTCACCATCTTTGGTTAAATGAGGTAAGTGATTCCCCTTATTCTTGTTTGGTTGTGCTTAATGTTGAAAGGGTGAAATAATTTTTAATGTTGAAGGCAAAGTGATTGATGAATTTGTTTTCCAGTTCACCCCATGTTCTAATCCTTGGAGGGAGGTGTGCAAACCAATCCAAGGTTGGCCCTGTGAGGCTTCGTGAGAATAGTCTCATCAAATAGGTAGGGTCATATGAGACTTCCATACATGACATGTTAAATTCTCAAATGTGTTATATAGGATCCCCTATCCCCTTATACTTAGGAAAAGGTGGTGTTGTGAAATGAGGGGGAAAGGCCGACATGTACAATTTTTTGTCAAATGGAAAGGGGCACAATTTCTCCATGGAATAGGTCTTCTTGTTGCTCCCCAATTGTATGTTTGTCATTTGTTGTTGGAGGGCCTATATTTGTTGCATCAATGTATCAGATTGTGATTGGGATTGGTATTTTGAGGCGTGGGACCTTGGTTACCATATTGATGCGTGTTGTTTTGATTTAGAATAAAATTGGCATTTATATTTGTTCCAAAGGACATGTTTTCATTTGGTATAGTGTTTTGGAATTGAGGTGTAGACCCTTGATTTGTTCCTTGGATTTGACAAGTTGGTCCTTGATTTTGATTTTGAAAGGAATGTGTAGGTCCTTGATTAGCATTTTAAAAAGAGGTTGTAGGTCCTTGATTAGCATTTTGAAATGAAGGTGTAGGTCCTTGATTAAAATTTTGAAATGAAGGTGTAGGTCCTTGATTGATGTTTTGATTTTTGATCCTTTATGAGACAATGTGAACCTTTCTAGATTTATTTGGTGGATGTTGACTTGATGAAGGTGTGCTTTCAAATTGAAATAAAGGACCTTGGTTTGTGTTTTGGAGTGTAGGTATAGGACCTTGATTTGTATTTTTAAGTAAAGGTGTGGGACCTTGTGATATAAAACCTTGATTCGTGTTTTGAAAAAGGGGATTTGCAAAGGTCTTACCCATGGAATTTGATGAACTTCCAAATGTAAAATTTTGTCCTTGTGTAGTAGTATGGGTTACCTTGTTTCCAAATGTTGAGATGCTTGGGATGTGTGTGGTAGTCATAGTCATGTGTGTAGTTGTCCTAAGTGGTATGGTTGACATTTGTTGTAAGGAAGGCATTCCTAAGGCAAATGGATTTTGGGTATCTTCTTCTACAATGGTTGAGACATCAAAGCCTTTAGGGATTTTGGCACCCTTTTTAGCTAGTGCATAGAAGAATCTATTAGGGTCGGCACCAATGAGTTGATCAACCATGCTCAAAACCCTTGGATCTTGATAAGCTATTTCAATTTATTTTGGGGTCAATTTCTTGTTGAATTCATCTAGGCTTAGGTTGTCCAATGTGTCAGTTTGGTTTGTTCGTGGTGTCTCTCTTTGAGGTGTGGAATGATTTGAATTTGTTCTAGGGGTGGTGTCATGAAAGGGGTCACTTGAGAAATCCATGTCCTTTCTTTTGGTTTGTGACCTTGTTTTGACCATGTGAGACTTTGTAATCTTAGAATGCAAGGTGGTGATGAAACTAAGCTATATTTTTGGATTTTCTTGATTATAAGGATGCAAGGATAATGAGAATAATGGATGCAAAAGGATATGAAAGGTTGACTAATTTATGATCAAGGAAAATGATATGGGGCTAAATTATGCTAAGGCTAAGATGAAAATGAATTATGTTTTTGTGCTTTCGGGATAAAGGTGCAAAGTGCAATTTAGGTTCAAGGTCAAAGATTGATAGGATGATGATAAGAGCTATGATCAAAAGGATGTAATATGAGTCTAAATGAGATTAAGGTAATGCTAAGGAATGGGAATCCTAAAATTTAAAACAAAGGATGAAAATCAAGCTAATGTAAGCTCAAGGTAACAAACCCAAATGTCATTGACCTTTGTGATAATTAAGGGGATAATTTTAAAAAGGTTGAGTCAAGTCTAGGACACAAGCTTAAGACTCAAATTTGACCAAGGTGATAATGACAAAGGTTGATAAAATGATGGATGAAGGTCAATGACAAACATGATATGCAACCAAGGACTCCTCAAAAGCTTAATAGTCTTCCTATGTTCAAAATTTGAAGGGCTAAGTGCAACCTAAGGGTCTAAGTTTAATTTATGCAATGGAAAGGAGTGAGGAAAGGTAACTAGTAATGCAATGTGATCCTAAATGGTAATGCTAGAATGAACTGGTGAGGCTTGCAAGTCTTTGGTTTTGAAGTCAATACCACTGTAAGAATGATTTGTTTGAGTTTTGGACAAGGACTTTGAAATTTTTTGGTTATCAGGCAGTTACGGTACTATTTTCTGCAAATGCATTATTCTAGGTTGCGAGTTTCTAGAGAACAGTTGCGGTTTAGAAATACACTTGCGGCTCTATTTTCTACAAATTCGGTTCAGTATAATAGTTGTGATTTTTCAGTGATCAGTTGCAGTTTTGTATGACAGTTGTCGCTTTGTTTTTAGCAGTTGTGGTGACAGAATTTTGATTTTGCAATTTCAATGGTTTTGACCTAATTTTGAATGGATTTTTGACTGATTTTGATAAAAACTTGATTTAGAAAATAGAACTTATAGTCATAAGAATTTTTTTTTGATTTGGTTTTGGATGAGGAAAAGTTTTGATATCAAAATAAACACACATAGACAACAATGCACAATTCCTATGGTTGGCAAGGAAACCACTAGTTGATATCCCCACTTGGATTTCTCCAGCCACTTAAGCAAGGCGGATAGCTAGAGTCTTGGTGGCACTGGCTCCCCTCAACGACACTTACTTCTCGAGCTCACCAAGTCTCATTCCCCCAAGGAGGAATTCTTGACTCTACACATGCTTAGTGAAGACGTGCGACACCTTCAAAGGTCTGACCTCTTGTGATCAATGAGCATATAGGTTTTTGGCCACTAACACAAATTGGATTTTGGTAAGGGAATTCATTCAAGGTGTCCATACATGCAACAAGATTATCTCAAGACTATGGTCAGTCAAGAGGCCTCCTAGTCCTTTCCCTAAGGAAGGATTTTAACATAGCTCACGGGGCTACTGAGGGTAGTACTTGTCGGTATGACACATCCACACCTGTTGCTAAATGACTTTCATCAAGAAGCACTTTTCTTATATAGCGGTTTGGAAGAGCTTGACCTTGGATTTGTTACTGCTTGGGTTGTTCCCACCTTTCAAAGTGAGGTGGCATACCCTTTAATAAAAGGTAAACAATAGCGAGGAAGTACACTATTTTTGATCTCCCAGATTGCACGAAGCATAAGGAGAGAGCATATGCAAACATCTTCTCCTTACAATCGCATGGTGTTCATTTCAAGCCCAAAATCCAAATGTGGGGTGTGATTGTACAAATTCCAAAGAAATGATTTTGATCCTCAAGATCACCGAATGGCGCGAGAGGAGAGCATATGCACTCTATGATAGTTTGCAATCCACAAAACACAAAAGACACTTGTAAATTTTAACTTTTGCTTAGTATTTGAAGACACTCAAATTATTTTTATATAATGACATTTGATGCAAGTTCATTTTAGTGCCCATGATTGAGAAAATGCATTTTGTTGTTCTTTTTAAATCCTTATGAGTGAAAAATGCAAGTTAGTTTTACCCTTATGATCCTGATGCAAGTTGTAGTTGTAGAAAACAAACAAAATGAAATTGCTTAAATCTCAACTAATAAAGAGCTCAATTTTTTTGTTGTTTCTAAAGAAACATTTTTTTAAAGAATTCCTTGGATTCCAAAGCCACACGCTAAAAAAAACTGTTAGAACATAAAAATCCTAACCTACTTGAAAACCCAAAAGAAAAATTGAAAGCAAACAGAAAATAGAAATTTTTATACCCAATAGGCATTTGTGTCATTCAAGACTACATATGTGTCACTATGTTGTGTCGCACCAAAGCAGTTGCATCATGATTTTGAATTCAAAATTTCCTACTCACGAATGCGTCATTGTTTTCCACATATGTGTCATTATTTTAAATCGAATTACCCTCCAAACAGTTGCATTGTTATTCTTATTAGATGTGTCATTTCCTATTAGTTGTATCGTTGTGGTTTCAGTTGTGTCGTTCTGTACTAGAAACCTGTAAGAACAAACAAAAATTCATACGGATCCCACAAAAACTTCTTTTCATGTTGGATTCACTAATGTAAGATGGGGAAAATCAATCTAGCCTAGATAATAGTGACAACCACAACACTTCTAAGCTAATAACCCAATTTAAACAAGAGAATACAAAAAAATGGAGAGATCAAAATGAAAAAAGAAGAAAAAAAAGCACTCCCCATTGAATTTGAATCACTTCTCTTGTCTCTCCTATTTCTTATTTTGAAAATATGCCCTTAGCTTTGTAGTTGAACTTGTGCAAATACCTGCAAATAGTAAGCAATAAAATTGAAAATAAGTGGTTGTTAAGGAAAAAATGGAGGAGGATTATTTTATAGAAAACCATTTGAATGGACAGTCGAGATTGATCTTCTAGAAAGATTCCAAGATCGACGGATGAGAATGCATGCAATGCAAGAAAAGGGAGGTTACAAAATGGACGGTCAAGATTAGAAAGATCCTAGAGATGATCGATGACTGAGATTCGAAAATGAGATAGTGGAGGGATAATGGAGAAGTTAAAAATTGAAAATAATTAATTCATGAGAAAGGAATCTCCGGACAAGTGGAAACATAAATAATTTTAAAATTATTTATTTGAGGGAAAAGGGTAAGTGGGCATTTAATTAAAACAATTTATAAAATTATTTTAATTAAATGAGAGGAAAATGGACATGATGCACTAAATAATTAATTTGAGTTAATTATTTAATGGAGGAAAGGAATGTTATGAGATAATTAAATAATTTCGACAATTATTTAACTATAGAAGAATTAAAGGATAGGCGAATAGTTAAATAATTAACTTTAATTATTTAACTATAGATGAATGACAATAAGGAAATAATTAAACAAATAATAATTTATTTAATTATTGAAGAAGAGGGGGAATTAGTGACACAATTAATTTATTTAATTGATCAAGATAGAATAAAGCTAAGAAGTGAATTAACTAAATAATTAAAAATTATTTAATTAATAGAAGAATGTGATCAAGAATAATTAAATAATTACAATTATTTAATTATGCGAAGATGGAAACCAAGAAAAATGACACTCGTAGACTAAGATATTTTTCAGTGTCTATAGTGTGAATCAAATCCAGTAGTCTGGTAGTAGATTGTTCCTTTGACCTGAAGTTGTTTCTAGCTTTCTTCCTGAACTGATAATTCTTGCAAATAGCATTAACAGGCTTTGTAATCCTCAGTAGATCTCTTACAACACGCGCAACATTGAATCTTGCCAAGTTATCAAAATTCATATGACACATCCTCCGGTGCTATAACCAACTATAATTAATCTGAGTAATAAAGCAATGTCCATTAGCACCCTTAAGTTGATAAATTTTTCCTTTAGACTTCTTACTAGTAGCAATCACTAGGCGGGTGCAAAAAGATGGGGGGGGGGAAATTGTGGCCAAATTTTAAAAAATGTTCTGATAGTTCATAACGCGAGCACATTATAACGTGCTTGTGTTATGGCTTGGTGTGCCGAGCCTAAGCCTCAGCCACATTGATTCTATTTCACACTTGCATTATAACACAAGCGTGAAATAACACACTCACGTTATGAGTCATTAAAACAAAAAAAGGAAATCGAGCTCATTTGTGTTGTGACTATTTTTTTTGCTGCCCATGGCCAAAAGCCCTTCTTTAGCACGCTCACATTCTAGGAGGAGTGAATCTTGCAATTTTTTCATCAATTTGTTGCTTTTTCGTCACCAAGATGCCGCCATGTCGACGAGGAGGTTGAAGAGCTAAGGATTGTTTGTTTTTTGTTGTGAATTTGTTAGTTTTAGGTTATTTTTTATACTCATTTGTTGAATTTGTAAGAGATGATAATGATCCTGGAAACCCTCTTCAAAACCCTCTTAAAAATCCTCAACAACCAGAGAAACAACATGAACAAAATCCTCAAGTTCAACAACCACAACAACAATCTCCACCAATCCCTCAACATCCTCCTGGCACTCAACAAAATTTAATGAGTGAAATTGAAAACACTATAAAAAAATTAAGGAGTTAATCATGAGATTGAACGATCCAAACAGTTCAACCATGGAAAGAAAAACACTTGCAAATTCACTTAAAGAAATGTTAAAACATGTAGATGCAATCAACAAACAATTAAGTGGTTGACAAGATAGGAGGCAAGCGGCTAAGAATTTTTACCGGGATAAATTATCATATAAAGATGTAAAAGATCTAAAAATTACAAAATTAGATTTGTGCTCATTATTCACTGACCCACGCACAAATCAAAATATTAGCCTCAATGCGAAGAGGTTTCCTATCCATTGATGCCACCACCAATAGATTAGGAACTTTTTTTGGGATAGGTGGTACATGGTTT
This sequence comes from Sequoia sempervirens, assembly GCA_007258455.2. Taxonomy (NCBI): domain Eukaryota; kingdom Viridiplantae; phylum Streptophyta; class Pinopsida; order Cupressales; family Cupressaceae; genus Sequoia; species Sequoia sempervirens. Next base: position 350,211,982 of record VDFB02105785.1, read on the forward strand.
TTGATTACCCACCATGCAACAATTGTGAAGTACCACAATATTTCTTGAGGAAACTATATTGTGAGTTCATCCTAAACAAAATCCTGAATTATTTTGATATGAGGGACTTCCAGGGGAGAGGTGGGGGTTTGGCTCAAGATAGACCCAGTGCACAACAAGATCCTATGCGGCAAGTGAGAAGACCTCTCACTAGGCTACCTCATGAGCACATCGTTATCCCTTCCATCATGAAGGAGAGTGCTGAGGTAGACACTTTGTAGGCCATCAACTCTTTGACCTAGAGTGTCATCCAACATGCCAGCCCTACACTACAGTTCCATCCAGGGGAGTCTTCAAGTGGTGGGATTTGATCCCATTTGTGTCAGGCTTGTGGGTTGACTTGTTCATATGACCCCATCGACACTCAGGAGGCTACTACGCATGATACGTCTGCAGCTATGGAGATGGCGAGGGCAGCTGGCATTTTGAATGAGGCTTATGGAATCAATACTCAAGTAAATGTTAGCATGTTCATTGAATTTAATTTATTAAATATCAATTTTGAAATGCAAGATTAACTAATTTAGTTTTATGATTTTAATAAAATTTTAGGGTCACAGTGTTGATACTAGATACACCGGCCCTACACCTGCTTATTACTCCACTACATCTACCATTGAGGTATGTAACTAGTAAAAAATTACAAATTTATTACATGTTAATAACATTGTTATATGAATGGTATTCTAATATCTGATTTTGGATGTTTAATAGGCTAATATTAAAAGTTTCGTGAGAACACCTCCCAGTGCCAGTGGATTTGGACAAACCTACACACAGGTAATAGAACAAAGAGTTTAACTAATGAATTGTACTTAATAGATTTGTGTAGTTTATATTCATATGATTGATTACATTGCATTGCACATCTTTCAAACTCAAAGAATTACTTCACATTCCATAATTAATAACTAGATGTTGATAGATGACAAAATTTCAACTACAATATAGTTGTTTAGAAAGTCAACATAAGCAGTGATGCAATTACTTCACATAGCATAAGTAATAAGTAGGAGCAACTTCCAATTGCATTTACTTGTCATGGAATTCCATGAGACCATTTTTTATTGAGGCATCTTTTCAAACAGTTCACTGACTTGTCTACGCTCTAGATGCTTAGAAGAAATATATGAAAGAATAATAGTAATCAATAGCATAGACAAGGCAATGAGGCATTTTTTCAAACAGCTCACTGCCTTTTCTATGCTACCACATTTTCCATACATGTCTACCAAATCATTTTATCAAACAGTTCATTTCCTTGCTACTATGGCTAAAAGCCTCGAAAAGGTGCTTTCCAACAAACTATGGATGCTTGGAAAAAATCTATCAAAGCATAATAGTAAGCAATAGCATAGACAAGGCAATGAGTAGTTTGAAAAATTCCTCGAAGAAATGTGGTCTCATGGTGATGGAATGCCATTCCATCACCATGAGACCATTCTTTGAGGCATTTTTTCAAAAAGCTCACCACCTTTTCTATGCAACCACATTTTCCATACATGTGTACCAAAGCATTTTATCAAACTACTCACTTCCTTGCTGCTATGGCTAAAATCCTAAAATAGGTGCTTTCGAACAAACTATGGATGCTTGGAAAAATCTATCAAAGCATAATAGTAAGCAATATCATAGTCAAGGCAGTGAGTAGTATGAAAAAATGCCTTGAAGAAATGTGGTCTCATGGTGATGGAATGTCATTCCATCACCATGAGACCACATTTCTCTGAGGCATTTTTTCAAACAACTCACTGCCTAAAGAATATAAGCCAACCCTTTAGCCAAAATTCCCCTCCAAATTCTTTTCAAGGTCATCATCCTCATCCTTAATTTACCAATCTATGGAACCTTCCACCTTTTATTCCACTTGTTCATATTCCAATCCCTCCCTCTTCATATCATGATCGCCCTCCATCCCATAACCAAGACCACACTATACCATCCACCCTATCCCAACATAATACCAAAGAGAAGGCAATGAACTACTTGAAAAAATGCCTCAAAGAAATATGGTCTTATGGTGGTGATGTAATCTATAACACATTTGTTTGTAATGACATTCCATCACCATGAGACCCCATTTCTTTGAGGCATTTTTTCAAACTGTTCATTGCCTTCTCTATGCTACCATAGTTATCGTACATGTTTATGAAAGCATTTTATCAAATGGTTCACCCCCTTGCTGCTATGGGTAAAAGCCTAAAAATAGGCACTTTCGAACAAGCTATGGATAGGGAAAATAGTAAGCATGATAGTCAAAAATATATAGTTTAATAAGTACTCAAAATTTTGTTCATTATCTCATACATTATAAGCCATGATGTGGATCACTATTGCAGTTTTCATGATTGAATAATTTGTTGTTTTATTTTCAGATGTTGGAAGCAGATACACCTCTAAATGTTCATAGGGAAATGGAGCTCGATGTTTCATTTTCTATAGACTCCTTGATGGCTCTCACAGAGGAGATATGAGGCAGATTACTAAATTTCAATTTACATTCATTGTTATGGCTGTTAGTTAGTGAAAAATCAAACCATTATTGATTTGTAGTTTAATTTCTCTTTGGATGGTTTCTACAGGGTTTCAACACGCCACAACATGCACATGCAAATATTTCCCTCAAGGAAAGAAATCATCTACTGGCGGTAAGTGATTATTTTGTTAAATATATCATTTTTTATAATGTAATTTCTATATATTAATGTCTTTACTTCTTATTGTAATAGATAAAGCTTGACCAAGAACTAAACCCTAGGAGGATCACTCCTCAACCTAAGAATAAATGAGTGATGTACCTATCGTTATCTGATTGACAAGCAAAGGGCAATAATTTATTTCGAGAGGATGTAGAGCAATGACTTTTGATTCTAGAGCCCTTTGTTGTATGCCTATATGGCATTTCTGTACATATTTTGTATTGGATATATTTGAAATTGTATGCCTATATGGCATTCTTGTAAGCCTATATGGCTATTTTGTATATATTTTATACTTATATCAACATATATTGATGTATGCCTACATGGCTATTTGGTTAATACAAATATTTTTTTATCAATGGTGTCCATATTTGCATTATAAATATATGGTTCAATAGATATGAGTTACATGTATTCAAGTGCATACTTTACAACTTATGTGTATACTTTGTGACTTACATGTATTCCAATGTATACTTTGCGACTTATGTGTTTTCATGCATATACTTTGTATTGATTTGTGTATACTATGTATTCATGTGTATAATTCAAGGCTTACATGTTTTTGAGTACTTGTGCTTCCCTTATTCACATGTATGCTTGACTTATTCATGTGTATACTTATTAATTGGTTAGCCCTAGCATTGATCATTGTTTTCCTTCATGGTTTGTCTTGAATATTTGTTGATTGATGCTAAACAACTTCAATATTTTTAGGAATACTAATAGAGTTACAAATTACAAAATTACACAAATTGAAAAGAAAAGATTAACTATAAATAAATGCATTGATTATTAACTTGATAATTGATTAAGAATGAGTATAATATATATCAAGAGATGATCCTTCTAGAATGGAAACTACCAACTAGAAAATAGGCAAAGCATTCCCAATACTTTGAAAGCAATAATACACCCAAAATTGCAACAAAAGAGAAGGCTTATTTAAGATCCTTGAGCAATGTATTTCTTAATGCTCTCTTGTTCTTACATATCTCAATTCAATTTAATCCAAAGAGTTCCATCAAATGCTTTATCTAAAATAAAAAAAAACACATTTTCAATTGGTATTCCATGAGGTGTTTCATAAAAAGATTCCAGTATATTTAATCTTTTGATTGGAACAACTCAATTAAGCAAAGGATACACAATCTTCACAACACTTGCAAAACATAATATTCATAGCAGATGATGAGTAGTTAACTTCTTGACACATTATCATACATACATTTATCTTGAATAGTCTCTAAACATTTTCACAACATAATCATCACAGTACAGAATGAATTGTTATGTTCTTGATCCATCACCATATAAACACGTCGAAAGATGTATATGCCAACTTTTTGCAATATTATTTCTTGTATAGGAAATGGACTTGAGAGAAAGTTTTATAATTTATAATACAAATAAGAAATGGACTCAAGGGTGAAAACTTTATTTATCACACCAAATAATAAATGTACGTGAGAGCATCACTTGTTTCTCTTAGACTCCAATTTTCAAGCATAGCAAATCATTTCAAATGAAAATGACAAAATGCTTCACAACAAAAGTTGTTAATTGAGGAAAAATAAAATGTTTCCAAGTTCCACCATTATACGAATTTACAATTGGTTGTATATTGTTGTAAGGTTAAGGAGGATAATTAAAAAACATCTTGTGCTTGCTAGACTTGAGGATGATCGTATGCTTTTTGTGTGGAAAATTTGGACTTCTTAACTGTCATGTGCATGCTTCTCTTTTTGATTGTTTTGCATGCCATCATAAGGGATCGAGTTGGTTGAACATAGCTTAGAGTGATTCAGTGTGTTTGGGTGTGAAAGAGGACCATTCCTAGTGTAAACGTACCTATCAGGACGTGTTGGAGCAGTTTGTTTGGTCACACGAGTTGCAGAACGAAAGTTGCACTACTTTGCAACTTTACACTGCTTTCATTTGACACTTTTTCCATCAAGTGAAAACTGGACACCATGAGAAGACGACTCTGAGATAACAAAAACTGAGAGAGGTTATTATAGAGGGACCCGATGTGATCCCGTAGGCTCAAATGGAGAGTTCATAAGCATCACAGTTTCTAAGTAATAGCCCATCAAAGATTGATGCCCTTTTGCACTTTGGACCCTTAAGGGATCGAGTCGGTTGAACGTGGCTCATAGGGATTCAACATGTTTGGGTGTGAAATAGGACCATGCCTGGCATAAATTTACCCATTTGGATACGTTGGAATAGTCTATTTGGTCACACAAGTTGCAAAACGAAAATTGCACCACTTTGCAACTTTACACTGCTTGCATTTGATACTTTTTCTATCAAGTGAAAATAGGAAACCACGAGAAAACGAATCTGAGATAACAAAAACTGAGAGAGGTTATTGTAGAGGGGCCCAACGTAATCCCATAGGATTAGATGGAGATTTCGTAAGTGTCACGGTTTTTGAGTAATAACCCATCAAAGATTGCTACCCTTTTGCACTTTGGATCCTTAAGGGATTGATCCGGTTGAACGTAGCTCATAGTGATTCGACGTGTTTGGGTGCAAAAGAGGACCATGTATAGCATAAAAATACCCATCTAGACGTGTTGGAACAGTCCGTTTGGTCACATGAGTTGCAGAATGAAAGTTGCACCACTTTGCAACTTTACACTAGCATTTGACACTTTTTTCATCAAGTGAAAACTAGACACCACGGGAAAACGACTCCAAAATAACAAAAAATGAGAAAGGTTATTATAGAGGGGCCCAACATGATCTCGCAGGCTCAGACGAAGAGTTCTTAAGTATTATGGTTTTCGAATAATATCCTGCCAAAGATTGTCGCCCTTTTGAACTTTGGCCCCTTAAGGGATCGAGCCAGTTGAACATAGCTTGGAGAAATTCAACGTGTTTGGGTGCAAAAGAGGACAATTCCTAGCATAAAAATACCCATATGGATGTGTTGGAATAGTCCATTTGGTCACATGAGTTGTAGAACGAAAGTCACATCACTTTGCAACTTTACACTGCTTGCATTTGACACTTTTTCCATTAAGTGGAAATTGGACACCATGGAAAAATGACTCTGATATAACAAAAACCGAGAGAGGTTATTGTAGAGGGGCCCAATACGATCTCATAGGCTCAAATGAAGAGTTTTTAAGCATCATGGTTTTTGAGTAATAGGTCATCAAATATTGTTGCCCTTTTGCACTTTGGACCCTTAAGGGATCGAGTCGGTTGAAATTAGCTCAGAGAAATTCAACGTGTTTGGGTGTGAAAGAGGACCATTCCTATCATAAATGTACCCATCCAGATGTGTTGGAACAATCTGTTTGTCACACAAGTTGCAAAACGAAAGTTGCACCACTTTGCAACTTTACACTGCTTGCAATTGACACTTTTTCCATCAAATTAAAATTGGACACCACGGAAAAATGACTCCGAGATAACAAAAACCAAGAGAGGTTATTGTAGAGGTTCCCTACATGATCTTGATGCGTTAGACATAATTCCCATAATTGACATGATATCTGGGTAGCAGGCCATCAAAGATTGCTGCCCTTTTGCAATTTGGACTGTTAAGGGATTATGTTGCATGAATTACAAATTGAGGGCAACAATAAATTTCAAAATTTGAGTAAATATCATTACAAATGTTTATTTGAATAGATTGTATACTATATTGATATTGATATATAATCATTAGGTCGATTTGTTTTAATAAATGAAGTTTTTATAATAAGTTAGTCAATTGGTGCTAGTTATAATAGGGAGAGAATAAAAGGAGAAAAAAAATGATTAGTAACCATCAATATTTATTACACTCACTATATTAATAATATGATGTTTACAATAAAATGAGATTTATTTGGCTATCCTAATTCTTCTTTTTGTGCTACAATTTTCTAATATGCTTCATACACCATTCTGAAACCCAAGTGCTTGTACTTGTAGGCACAATGTCTTAGGTACTCTGTTCTCATAGATCTTTTACAATGTCACTCATACATTTGAGATTCTCTTATAATGTATACATCATAGGTTCTTATGATGAGGTTAACTTCAAATGAATAACTTGAGATTCCCTCGCTAAGCTTCACATGCTCTTTTATAATGGCTTCAAATCAAAATTGAGATTTGTCAAGATCATCAAAATAAGGATGTTGCATTGCTTTTTTGGCTGAAATTCTCTTGGATGGCTCATAAATTAGCATTTTCTGCAAGGAGACACCAATCAATTTTTAGTAGTTTACTTACAAATAGGCAAAGTAAAAGAAGAAAAAGAAAGAGCATCCAAAATGGAAATGAAATGAAAATAGATGGAAGACACTTACAAACAAAAAATCCAAAACATTTGGTTCCAAGTCGGGAATAGCAAGTCATAAATCTCGATGCTTCCATTGAGGATAGACATGCCAGTCTCTCAACTTAGTCACTCCTGGCCATACATCTTCATTGGGAGTTCCAAGATACCTATTGCACACAACAACCTCTCATGAATAGAACATTAATAGAACGTAACCAAAATATTACTTTCCAACCTTTTGGAAAATCGTAACCTATTATAAAAACAACACAATTTAATCTTCCACTTAGTTTACTAATCTATTAAGAATATCCTACATTTTTTTGCATATTTTTGAGAAAAAATAAAATACCATTGAACTTTGTATCCTTTGCCACAATTCTAAACATAAAGTGTGCTATATTTGTAAGTCTAATAACTTCATCAATCACCTACATACATGATATAAATATTAGATGCTAACATTTGCATCATAGCATTGGCATCATACAAATTAATGTGCATATAAGTATAAATTAATAAGAACCAATGTGCATACTTTCAAAATAATCCAATGAACCATTCGGGTCTACTCTACTCTTTATTGTGTCAAGTATTGCCTCATGGTCGGACTCAAGAACCTTCTACAAGGTCTTGTTCAAAGGTCTACCCCCATATTTGGTCAAACGAACAATGGATGCCACGACAAGGTTTGAGTAATGAAGAATCTTCCGATGCGTGTCAAAGTCTTGAAACAACCAATATTTAACACTCTTATGTGGGACCTTCTAAGACATGTTCTAGTAACAACAACTGAGCTTGTAGGGTATTCAATGTTTTCTCCATCTATAACTGGGGCCTCCAATTT
>VDFB02105785.1:350219954-350324929 GCA_007258455.2 Sequoia sempervirens
CTCCCTCCCTCTAAAGACATACATAAATACATACATACAAGCATAATACATATGTATATACAATCCTACATACATACAAGCATACATGTACATATGTACATACAATCTTGCATACATATAGGCATACATACATACATGCATTGATACATACATACAAGCTTGCATACATACATACATATATACATACATACATACATACATACATAAATGACATACAAGTGTACATGTACATACGAACATACAAATATATAAACATACATTCAATAGAGTAGCATTTAACATAGAGCAAGGCATAATGCGATAACATTATATTGTGCTCACATTATGTCCTACTAAGCATGCCCTGCACAAACACAAAAAAAACAATGTCAAAACTAAGATATAATGCGGCATGTTATAATGCACTTGCATTAAATAGCATTATAATGCGCTCGCGTTATATATTGCTTTGGGAATCCCCAAGCCTTAGGCTTGGTATTTTCCTTGGAATACCAACCCAAAGGCTTGGAGGGCCTTCCCAACAACCAGAGACATGTTTTTGCAAATTCTACAATATTTCACATAATCGGGTTTGTGCTCACTGTCAGGATTGCACGTGTTTCAATGTAAAACAAATCGAACACCTGGGTAATGCTAGGCTCTCTCTTAGCTATCCAATGATGTAATTTTTTTCACTTTTTGACAATGTTAAGCCTTTCATCTATAATTTCTTTTGTTTGTGTGTCTCTTTTTTGGAAAAAAGCAGTGTTTGGTGTTTTTTTTGTTATAAATTATCCGTTCATCAAAATTTCAAATAAAATACATTTTTAGAAACTAGATTCCATTCTACATATTAAAAAAAATTCAATTAGTTTCCAAAATTTGTAGGGGTAGCACAACCAAAATTCTATTTTTTAGGAAGTGTCCACTCTGAAAATTAGTAAAAAATCAAACATTCATTAAAAAGTTATCAAAAAAATCATGCATCAACTACATATTGTTAGCTAATTTCTCACCAAAGAGATTTTAAAAATACTACAAAAAAGTTCACCATGCTAGGTATGCACAAAAGTTGCTATGTTATGTTTTTCTGACAAAAACAAAACCAATTTATGTGCATCCATCTTTTGAACCCCTTAATCTCAACCATTTTAAAAATAAATTAGTAGTTTAGAAAGTAGACTCGAAGCACTACAATCCTTGTTTTTGTTGCATCTCAAAATTTTGAGTGTAACTATCCTCAATTTCACGTCCAAGGTCACTATTTCCTCATTTCAGAAAAAAAGTGGCCACTTAAGCCCCCTTTTTGGCCCCCCATCTTTTTGCACTTACCTCACTATTCTGGATACTTTCCTGATTTCACATATTTCATCCTCAAATACAAGATTATATACTTTACTACACATCTTTCCAACACTTAAAAAATTATGCCTTAAACCCTTAACATAGTAGATATCATCAGTATTATGCTTACCATCAAAATTGACTAAACCTATTTCAGAAATCTTAGCACCAGTATCATCTCCAAATTTAACTAAGCCACCATCATAATTTTCAAGTTTAACAAACTTAATCTTATCACCAGTCATGTGATGTGAACAACCACTGTCAACAACCCAATAGTTCATTTCTTGTTTAGAATGAAGAGCATAAATCACCGTACCTTCACTCTTTTCTGGAGAAATTTTCTTCACCTATCTTTCACTATTAGTAGAAGTAGATTAATCTTTTATAGCCAAAAACAAGCATTCATTGTCATCAAAATCTCCATAATCAAATTCTTCATTAGAAATACCAACATCTTCATTCACATAATATGCTTTGTTGATCTTCTTGCCATCCTGGACCATCCTTAAGAGTTTAAGCTCTTCTTCAAGGAACCAAGCTCTGATACCAATTGTTGAGACAATTGAGAGGGCGGGGTGAATCATTTGTAGTTAATTTTTCCTTTACAACATTCACTAGATTAATTCAATTACCATTAACAAATTCTTTACTTTGCTAATATGATTAATCATTAAATGCAATTGCAAAAAATGAAAGAAGCAAAAACCATACACACAACAACACCAGATTTACATGGAAAAACCAACAAGGGAAAAACCATGGTGAGGATTAGCTCACAATATAGAGAATATCACAACCTATTACAAAGGCTCACTTCCAGAGAAGGCTCATTGCCAAACCATAACTCAATGTACAAATCATGACTCACTGTCCAACAAGGGTTAACCACCCGGAGGTCTCACTGCCACATACATACAAAGAATATAGAAGAGATTCATTACAAAGAGAAGAAAATATCAATACAATAGAGATTTTCACCACAATTCACTCACACACTTGTAGACATTCTTGAATGATAGAGTACACCTTCAGCTCACTACTTCCAAAAACTCTCAATTAGATTTTGCACTGATCTACTTAACCACACACTCTATTTTGCATCTATCTTGCATCAATATTTCTCTATTTATTTGCACACCTATCACCAATATCTCATCCTATATTTATACCATCTTTAACTTTGAAACATATCCAAAGTCGGCCACACACACCATTTATATTTACAAATTCAAATTAGGTTGGTGCCAAAACATTCTAGGGTGGAATTAGAATGAGGGCGACCCAAATACACACTTAATGAGGACCCAAATAAGTCCCAACATGCTTCAGGAACTTCGTAAGTAGTGCTCAACACAAGGTCAACCAAACCAGTGTAAAACACATAGAACAATTAAGCATACACAACCTTAGCATGATCTAGTCTTTCCAGACAACAAAATTATCTTCAACATGATCATATCAGTTTATCTTTATAACCACAAGTCATAAGACTCGAACAAGAAGAAATATGAAGCAACTACATTTCTCCTGGACCTCAGCTAGAGACACTGAAAAACACAGTTCACAACTGGTGAACATAACTCACACTGTACAAAGATCCAAAACCCCAAAATATGGATATATCAACTTCCAACAACCATGATCAACATATCTAAACCACACAAACATAGGAGCAAATCTCAGAGCAAAACCCGAAGCAACCACTGAATACCTGCAATCTTTCTTCATTATAATTTTCTCAATATCCTCGATATATACAACCAATAACCTATGTCCATGACATTAATGACAACAACAACCAATTGATAACCAATTAACCAGTTGACATCAATGACAACACCTTCATTCTTGCATCAACATCTTCATACTTGCAACACATATTTCCTATCCAAAGAACAAAATAGACAATCACATGAATTAATTGATTAATCTCATCTTACATCCCCTACTATTTTCTATCCCTCAAGATCCTTCCTCCCAACATTTTCCCACCAAAATACTTCCATTTAGGTTGATCTGCATTCTAATCAATATACCCATGTAGTTTATCTCCATTATATATAATGAGAATGTATCTTATTTGGGAGACACTTTGAATAGAGGACAATAGAGGGCCCCCTATTTCTAAGGGTCATTCCAAAAATTAAATTTTTTACCATCTTCCACACACTAGAAAATTCCCTGGTCAATAAAATTTCTGAATTTGAGTAAATTGTTCCAAACAATTGATCCTTGAGGCAGAGTAGAAGAGGATAAAAAAAAATAGTGATCTCTATTATCCAAGTATTTATCCTTGAGAATAAGAACCAAATCTTTTTTTTATCTTCAAGGAGATTCCAACCAATTTTGGCCATCAAAGCTTTGTTGAATACTAGTAGTCTCTTAATACCAAGTCCTCCCCACTTCTTAGGTTAACAAAAATTCTCCTATTTTACCAAAGCAATTCATTATTTTTTATTTAGTGCTTGTTTAAAGAAATTTCTTCTAAATTTGTTCAATCCCTTTGGCTGTAAAAATCATAATCTTAAATAGAGATAAATATTAGACCATAATATTTTGTAAAGAAGCTTTCAACAATTGATATTTACCAGCTTGAGTTAACATCTTGTCATGCCCAAAAATTTCTACCAAAACACAACTAAGGACACAACGCACATTTTAAATTTTACCCACATACACTTGACTAACTCACAAAATTTTATTTCTAATACACATACTTCATGAAATAAAAACATTTGACCAATAAATTATAAAATTTAGTTAAGTAATCAATTTGGTTTGACAATCATGGTTGGAATTCAAAAGGGAGACACAAAATCACAACATCAAGATAGGCTAATTATTTCTACTAACAATTTTATAATCTAGAGACATGATCAGGTCACATGCTATGCAAATAAAATATATCAATAATAATTTTCAAAGTAGTTATGGGAGGAAATGACCTAAGGGCCAAACTTATGCCTTAGGGGCTCATTTATGATGGTCTTTCCTATGTAACAAAATCAGAAGCTTTGTAGTTCACCAACTTGAACTTTAACAATCACATAACTGGTTATTAATTTACAAGACTTAATTGGTGTTGGGAAGATTATATTATCATGATGATAATAACTTGTCCAAAAATGGTATCTTATGAATATCAAATAGTTCATGGACTAATAAAAGGATGACCAAGACTATAATAAAATTAATCATAATATGAAAAGCTAATGGTAAACCACACATACAATAATAAAATATGGTGATAATTACTAGTAAATTGATATCTAAGCTACTAATGACTTAATGAGGATTGTAAATATGAGAATTTAGATAATAATTCTTAATAAAAATCTCCTTTACAAAATATATCCTATCAAAAGATACAAGTTTTAATACCAAATCATACTTTATTTAATAACAATATCTAACATTTCTCTAAGAACATTAAAATATCATAATCATTATAATGCTATTCATAATATTTTAACTAAGAACCACATGATTAAAGAGGGGTCTCAATCATCTCATCGTGAAATTAATAAAGGATTGAAAGAACAAGTCCAAAGAGTATAACTACTAAATTAAAGTACTCTTATAAATGGAAATGTCCTAATATTAACCCCTCTTATCAATTCTAAGAGATTATCTCTACCCATGAATTTTAAAAAAATTAACCAACTAGAAGGTTTCACTTTCTTGCATAAGAACACAAAACAATTATTGATCTAAAGGATAAAAATCATCTAGACACTCACATCCAATAGGACAAAGATGGTTTTCCATACCCCATGAGTCATATTTTATGAGAGAAATAGAGTTCAAATGATATTATATCTTAATTTAGTTGATTGTATGTTCCTATCTTGCTTTTAAAAATGACACATTAAAATTGTCAACATAATTATCTTATGTATTATCTTGTTTCAAATGTAGTGGTAATCCAATGGTAATATCAAACAAAAACCCACATCAAAACTATTAGCAAGTCTAGTACTGAACTCAAAAGTTCAATATGCATAAAAAAGGGCCAAACAAGCATGGCATATATTACCTTGGTGGAAATCAATCTGAATTTACACAAACTACTAATAGAAAAAATATATTTTAAAATTCTAAAGTCTATTAACTTATCTATACCTTGAAATCAATCCACAAATAATTGACCAAGATTACAATACCTCTTAACATACAAGATTGTACGATAACCAAATAATACTACCAAATAACTTAACAAAATGTTAGACAACTTATGTTATAATGATAATCTCACATCCAAAATAATTTGATGTATAAATAGAATGATAACTTTTAAATGAAAGAATTATACTTATTAACTAGATAAAATGGTATGGTTCTAAAAAAAAATGATAACTAAATTAATTACAAATGAAGACCATTATCCAAAACTTATCAATTTGAAATTCTAATATACTTTGAACTAAGAAATTAAATCACTTCATACATATATCATGACACATATAACTAGAGTGAAATAATTTTATAGAGACTACAAACTCACTTCCCAAAAAGAAACCTTCAACATATTCAAGTTGAATTTACACTAAGAATATAAGAATTCAAGATGGTTAAAAATTAAAATAATCTTCCTTTAGATTCGTATAATTGAACATATTTTTTTATATTTTATTTTATGTAGTTTTATATGCCGCACCCCATGAATGGTTTCACTAAACTCAAAAACATATAACACTCTAAAATCAACCTTACAAATATGACACATTTAAGGAAACCCAAATCATTAACACTATATACATGTTTAAGTTTTGCTTAACTAAATCTCTTATTTAAGGAGGGAATGCTATTGAAATTGCAATACAATGAACAAAACATAGAAAAGGCATGTAAACTTCTTGAAAAAATATATCTAATAGATGTGATCTTATAGAATGAGGTTATTGTTGGGTATGCATAAAATGGGCTTTCCTAAAAGACCTTGGAAATTTAAAAAAAAATGAATATTGATAGGAGTAAAGCCAAATTCAACAACCTATAATGAAGACATTTATCTATACTCCTAATACTACAACCAAAATAAAATTGTTGCATGTTATTTCTATAGAAATGCAAGTACACTGGATAAGGAAAATTTGTTAAATGTTGTAGTTACAATCTGTCATATCAATCACATAGGTAAAATGTGGCAACATAAACAATATACATGGACGCCTCAAGAAAATTGACCTCATGAAATACAATGAATACAAATGAAAACTAATTTGCATTAAGTTCATTATGTTGAGGAATTTGATGGAAACCTTTGAGGTGCATGCACATAATTTGCTAGGGTTCTCCAATCACTCACTGGTCAAACCCAAAGCTATATTTTAACTCCTGAAAGAAACTAAGCCATGAGGGTGCACCTGTGCAGAGATGATCCTACAAAACCTATTAAGACACAAATATTAGCACTTAGGTATGGTCCTCATTTAGGTGGATAAAGTTGAAAGCCCTCTTCTTGAGTAATAAAAGGTGAAGACTATTAGGAATTTTACGTTGGTTGATTTATCCTACAATTAGGTGTAATCTACAAGTCATAGAGAACATTTTCAATTGCCAAGATTTGAGCTAAATGTGGATTTCCATTGGAGCCCATGAAATCACAACCTCCAAATACACAATTAATGCAAATCACATGTATACTAATTAACTTGAAAATTTTGAAACAATTGATGGGAAAGGTCATTGATGTCACTTCTTGCATCATTTAATCTTTCAATTATCGAACCGGGTGTGTCTTAGAGCTATATGCGATAAGGATGTCTCCACAAATTGGGGGGTTTTGCACTGTAAACAATGACTTTTGGTTTCGGTCATACTCCTTCAGGACCTTTCAGGAGCTCTTAGGAGTGGAACTTACCAACTAATTTCTAACTAATTTTTAAGGACTTAATTCTAATTTATTCCTTAACTGATGCTTATTAGAACTCTAGTAACTTAGTTTAGGCTCAGCCTAACTTAATTGTAACTGATTCATGGAAGAATTAAAATGAAACTAAATTCACACTTAATCTAAAATTCATAATTCAAATTCTATTCTTATTTTACTTGAAAAGAAAGTTTATTTTACGCTTACTGCGAGAAAATAAATATTAATCTATAAAACAAAACTAAATTCCATGAATGAATTCCAAACAAGCTTCGGTTTTATCTTCCCATCAATCATCATTATTACTCCTACCAAAACCATCATGCATTTGAAAATAGTTACTAAGTTTAATTCCTATGAACAACATTCAAATCTAAAGTAAACGAATAAATGCTAATCTACAATGAAGCATAACAAACTATTTTAGAAACACTATGAACTAATTTAGAAAATATGAATAGATGTAGTTCCTAATAGTGATTAGACAGAAATCAAGATTATTGTCTCTTCACTTGATACAAATTAAACAAAAATTAACTGAATCCAAAGAACACAACACAAGATCACCTCCTTCGGTCGAGCGGGCCCTGCTCTTCCTCTGGTGGGACCTTTTAACACTGAGATTTAGATTAACTTCTTATTTGCATTCAAATTGGCCCAAATAGGGCGATAGAACCAAAGTGCATAGTATAGTCATTACAATATCAAGAAAAAAATGATCTAACTCTCAAACTATTCCTAAAGATGGATATTTATAGGAATATCCCTTATTTGAATTCAAAAACATGGCGCTACCCGCCAAGATACAAAGCGACAAACTACAACTAAAACATAACTGAATATATTAGAGAGAATTTCGCCACCAATTAGATGAAACAAGAAGTTTCCCAACCGACTAGAGAAGTCGATCTAAAATTATGATGAATCAATATCCAATTGGAGCAATCAGGAGCGCGATTGATTCCACATTTGTTAAACAAAGAGTAACAAATCCATATCATGAAGTAAGTCTTGAATCACCTGAACGAAATCCTCAAAAATAGGATGCTAATGTGACAACACATATTTCAATTTGAATACTCATTCCATCATTAACATCATTAAAAGTGATACATCCAATGCAAAATATCATTTCTAATATATTCCCTAATTAGTTAAATATAGAGCAAAACAAGCAAACATAAAAGCATATATTCTACTGCCAACATTGTTAATTAACAGTATAATAAAGTTTTAGTGAGCAAAAAATGAATATTTAAAGTATCATTTAGAACACTCATCAACAATGATTTGGGAAATACAATGCCAAAGATCTAGAAACTAGGACTCCCTAGGTGCAATATAAGCAGATAAGAGGATGAGAAAGGAAACAAAATTAAGTGCAAAAAATCCAACCGAAATTATTTCCAACATAGTTCTTCATATAGTTTTATTTCAAAGCATAACCAGGTGTTGCAAGAATGATTTTATTCTATTATACGATGCATGGCATTTCCATTATTTCTACATCTCTTTATTTGATATGCCATAATTTTATAATAAGAAAAAGAACAAAAAAATATAATCTTTAACAAATCTATGCCATCCCATTCACATGAACAATAAAACCATTATAAAATTAAAAAAAAAAGGGTGATTCAAATACCTCTTGAAAGATTAATTAGAAAACCCTCCAATTATCTAGTCCTTACCAGTCAACTCCCCTCTCTCTATGATACTTCTAGCTCTCTTTGGAGTCTCCTTGTGAGGCCCTCAAAGAGGCCACTCTAGTAATGAGAGAGTTTAGTAGAGAAGAGATCGTATATGTGCTTTCTATTGCTGTCAGCGATACCATGACTACCAAAATATGGTATTACAAGCCTCATCCCCCTCCCCCTTTTCTTCTTCATTTACATGCCTACACTTCTTAATCCTTGGTGTGGTTCCATCTATAGGGGATAACTCTTAGTGATCTCCTTTCTTTGCTTCCCTATTTTTTTCTTCTAATTTTTTTCCCATGCTAAGACAAATCTCCCCCATGAAGAATTCCTAAAAATATTCTACCCCCTATTTTATTCTCTTCAGTTGCACCTAAGTAGTTGCATAGAACCCAAAAACTCCCTTGTGGGTTGTGGATTATTGGAAGTATAATCCAAACTACTTCATTAACTTCCTAATCTTGAACCAATCATCTCCATGTCCTCCATATCAACAATGAATCTTAATCAGTACCAACATTAATGACAAAGGTTGGAATGGATTCCATATTAATTCCCCCTAGTTGTTCACTATTCCATTAGTAGGCCTCACACATTTTGTGGCAGTTTAATGATTTTTTCCAATGCTAAGACAATTAGGGAGGAAGGATTAGAGGAGAGGGTCTGACACTGGCATGGGACCTTATAGTGGGGACAAAAGTAGTCCCCCATGGGCCCCACACTAGAGCACCTTAATATCCAATTGTAAAATAGTTTTTATCCATAAAGTCAAAAAAAGTAGTCGAATCACTGTACCGTCAAAAATGTATTATAGTTAGTTTATATTTGTCCCAAACACAATAGTTATTCACAGTCTTACATGTTAGAGAATATTCATAGCACATCTGACACCACCATCTTGCAAGCCAATTTTATTTGTAATGGCTCGTAGCATTAAAACATGCAGACAAAATAACAAATTGGTACAACCCACACTCCCCTAAAATATCACCACATGTATTACATCATAATCAATATTTTCATAGATCTGGTGCTACAAGAACAACCAAGAGCCAAGACTATCCCATCACCAAATCCAATCAAACCCAACCCCCATCCCACTTTCCCAGCAACACAACACTCAAAGGAAAACCAATCATTCAAATGTATCCCATTGGTCAAATCCTTGTGCACGACTACTTGTGCCTTCTCCTATTTTTCCACTTGCAACCACAAAAAAAATGGTGTTAAAGCCACCAAAATTGCCTAAGAAGCAAACAAGGATTACACACCATAAATACATTGTAACGCCCTGCCTTGGTTACCGTTAAAACAAAGTGTAAAGAATAAATTTAACTGAACAATTTTTTTTAACAGATATTTAATTACACAACTGCCATAAGGTTTCCAAGACGATGTTACTTAAATAAATAAACTCAACACATTATCATAAACATAAGTACAAATTTAATGTCATGAATGATCCAGTATACAGAACTTAATACAATCGAATATCCATATGTCCAGATTACAACATGTGAGATTTCAATAAATCTCATTACATCAAAATGATGATACAATGGGAACGCTCTTATACAAGAGGTAAATATTCAAAGCAGATAGTGATCGCATCACAACCGACATCCATATCCATGAACACGTTCCACATCCATTGTCACGATCATAGTAGTAACTGGAACCAACTATGAGCATAACATCAACTGCAAGAAAATCCAAAGAAGGTGTAGCACGGTTTCCTCCCGACCACGTGGAACCCGAAGGTCCACTCCCTCTGCGCTTAGGAGATAATGACAGGTCCACAAACAATGAAGACAGAACATTATGTTTACGTGGTTTACAATTCACATCATGACATCACGATAACAAATCATAACAAATAAAATCCTAGTAAAGAATCACATCTAATAGAAATCTGAACACAAGGATCACCATCATGGTATAGACTAAGAGTGTCATCACACTGTCGGGATAAGTTACCCTGGTGAATCTTCCTAGACTACCAACCCTCTCCAAGAGTTACCCTGGTAGTCTCTACCGATTCCCAACCCCTATGTAGACTAATGCGAAGTCGTTTCATCTTTCGAGAAGACAAGATGATGACTAGCCATTCCAGGCCTTCTCAGCCTTTTCTCAATCTAAACAAGCATTAAGAAAGTAGGTGAGACAAACTTTTATTTGAATTAGTGTTTAGTTCTACCCAACCCCTAATACATTAGTTAGGTTTTCACTGAATTACACACCTACGATAGGTTACCCAGACAATCTCTTTAGGATTTCGGCCCCTAACGCAAGCCACTCTTTCTATAACATGACTCAACATCAAAATCGTGGATAAAGTCTTCAAACATAAGAACATAAATTACATCGGTACATATATTACTATTGTGTCATAGACCAATATCTTCTTAATGACACCAAAATAACAACCAAATGTGCAAGACCATTCCCTAAATATAAACATGGCAATAGTACCCAAAATATAAACATTTATACCATATACCACAAATATAATTTCCTTTTCTCTAGAAGTAAAAATCTCGATAACTCTTAATATTTAACTTCCACTTGACAATCTCAAACAAACAAACTTACATAGGATTTTCTTAATTATAATTTCCTTAAATAAAATGCTAAAATACCACATAGGTACTTTAAGTAATAAACAAGCTAATTTTGAGATTTACATAATTAAAAGAATACTACATTTTATAAATCCATATCTACACTTTTATAATAGAAATGATTTATTTACCGAATACAAAATCCATCACTTAATGAACCTATTTAACTAAATAAAAACATTACTTATCTTAATTTCCCCTAATTCATTTATCTATATCACAATATGCTTTATTTATTTATTCATTTGGAATTTCAAAGATATATATATCAAAGACGTCTTTTATACATCTTGACAAATATATATATAAATATAAACATAAATATTTTAAAGATGTTGATTGCACGCAAGAAAAGATGAAGTAAACTGGAGTGAAGGTAACCATAGATATTTACCAAGAATATCTCAAAGACATCCAGTTACTGCGCCATAACAATACCATTCCCATGCTAAGTCAAAGATTTTATTACATTTTGTAACTAGAGTCTAATATTTCTTCCGTTTGCATGCAGAATTGAATATACTCATAATAGCAAAATATTCTAAGTTAGACAGTTGACAGAGAGAAATAGAGATAGTGCTGATCTTGTAAGTCATATATTTCAAAAGGAAAAAATTACGGAATATCTAATAAATTTATAGTTTCAATTAGCATTAGACATTTTTGCCACTAACTTTCCGCCGCACTGATGCAAAGCATTAAGTAGACTCTAAAACTAAAGAGCTTAAATTACGTTTTATTAGATGCGAAGGAGATTACACAGGTCATTATAGTACACGGTTGCGGACACAGCAAACTGGGCGCAGGTGATGGAGTTTAAGGAATACGGCGACTAAATGGAGTCTCTTCATTCAAAAGATAAAAGACAGCGTACCAGTTCAAGCAAGAATGATAATGATAGTTAGATACAGCCTAAGGAGAAATCAAAACTCCAGAGAATCAACTTTTACCTCTGCCATCAGCGCTGGTAAAGAGAAATAACGTCATGCAAAGAGGAGTTATCATACTACAGTCTTGGCTTTAAATCAATCTTCAAATCAAAGATTATATAGCAAATAATATATGAAGAGGACTATGCATAATTCAAATAGACAATTTGTTTTATAGCTGATAGAGATTAATCAACATGTGACAGTAAATAAAGGTATTAGAAAACAAGATAAGAACTAAAGAATTGTGTTATACCTAGGTTCCTAAAAATGGCAGGAATTGAGCAATATAATGATATAATCTTCCATATTCCTGTGCACACCTTTCATAGATATATATTTGGAGATATATTATTTAAGAAAATAAAAGAATTAACTATAAGTAATCTTAATAACAAATAAACGCCCTTCTAAATATAGAAAGTTGTATTTCTCAGCACAAAATACCGTAATACTAAAATTTAAACTACAGCTAATAAATGTCTAGATCAGAAGATTGTTTAAATCTTATCCTGAATATACAGAATAAACTTCAACCCTTTCTTAAAATTTCAATTTCATGCAATTACAATCAACTTACAACCAATTTAAGGACGTTTCTAGATCTGGAATAATCATATTTACAGTATATTTTAACTCTTTCCTATTTTAATATTCAAATACACTTCTAATTTTGTTTCTTTGTTGTTTGTGTAGGTTCAGCAAACAATTTCCTAATTGAACAATAAAATTCAACCTTAAATTCCAAAAAAATTGAGCATAAGAAATAAAATTACAGAAGAAAACCTGTTTGAAGTTTGAAAACTGGCTGAAAATGATTCTTTGAAAACTTTTGTCAAGTCTGCAATCAATTCACTAGACTTCAACGAAGAATTACAATTCAATCCAGCTTCAAAATTACGCTTGTAAACAAAATCTTGAGAGAAAAGTTCTTTTGAAGCAATTGCTGTGCAAAATTCTCTAAAAACTGCTACTGTGAAAGTTCTTCCCAATTCTTCCCGTGAATGTCAATTGCAATTCCCAAAAGATATTAATTCATGCAAATCACTTTCAATCATCCAAACTTTACTGATAGATCATTTCGAATTGTAAATAGATCCATTAGTTTAACTTATTCTTTAAAATATCAAATCAAATCTTTAACTGCCAATCATAGATTCCTATGACATTGAAAATATCTTTCCTTAAAAATATTTATTTCTCATAATTCAAGTTTACACAATTAAATCAGCAATATATATTTAATTAAAAACATTGCAAAGAAATAACTTTCACTTTTAAATTCGATAACTTATTTAATTTAATTTAATAAATTAAATCACAAACATTTATAAATACATTAACAGACATTTATTAAACTTAAATATTAATTCACAAACACAAAATAATACAAACAAACACGACAGAATAAACTGGACAACAACATGGGGTAACAAATAGATACTCGCTCGATAAAGAGCGATGGTTAAATAAGGACCTGTCAATACCTCCAACAACATAATTTTATTAAGTTAGGGTATGCTCAAACCTGATAAGCAGGTGGAGCCATTACCCGGTACCTGTATCTGCAGGAAACATCAACGTTAAAACATATATATACTTATGTTAGAAAATACACCGTAAATAAGAATTGCAGCATAGCAAGGGACTCACGAATGAGTAATGCTACACTGTCTTCTTCATCGACATAGACGAGCAAGATAAAACATAAGCAAACATCTCAGCATAATAACCACATGAATAGTCATAAGCAAATAAACCATATCATGAACATGTCTATCTCAATATTATCAAACTAACATATAACCAGATAAGAAGGATGTCAATGTATCATCCGCAAAAATCAAAACAACATAATATCCAAATTCACCTCTGAAAAGAAACAACATAGTATCATAATGAACTAAAGCATCTATTAAGCAGAATCATACTAAACAGTATGTCTAAACTGGAGGGACACTACATACATACAAACTCTGTAATTGAAGACACTAGATCAAGTTTTCAAATTTGAAAAAGGAGGCATAAATTAAATACTCCATACCAAACTAGAATTGAACATATAAATAAATATTCAAATTAAAAAATGCATTACTCAATCTTTTCCGATTTCCATTTAGCACGTCTCACTTTCATATTTAGTTCTACATTTTCCTGGAGGCAGATGAAGAAAGACTAGAGGTAGCAGCAATAACATGCTACCAAGCTACATGTATTCTATATCTACTAATTCTTTATGCCTATGGATGCCAATATGTTGTAAGCTATGAATATGTTTTTCACAAATATGTAAATATATGGGGTTTTACCTTGATGCTATTTACATTGGTTTTTTCATTTATATTCTTTATGCCTCAGAATGCAAATATGTTGTATGTGATGTCAATGTTTGTCACAATAACTTGTAACTCAATATCTAGGGTTTCTACTTACACTATTTATGAATATCAAGTCATTTTAGATAAATTTTAGGGTTATTTTTTTATTCTATTTTCCTGGGAATATAGATTAGTTGTATGCACTGTAAATATTTGTCACCCACTACCCTATAACTCAATATCTGGGGTATCTACATATCCTCTTTATGGATGTCAATACATCTCTATTAAAAAATGCATTACTCATTCTTTGCTAGTTGGGTTTTTCATTTATATTCTTTATGTTTTGGAATGCAAATATGTTGTATGCGATGTCAATGCTTGTCACAATAACATGTAACTCATTATCTGGGATTTCAACTTACACTATTTATTAATGTCAAGTCATTTCAGTTCAATTTCAGGGTATTTTTTTAATTCTATATGCCTAGGAATATAGATCAATTGTATGCATTGTAAATGTTTGTCACCCACTACCCTGTAACTCAATATCTAGGGTTTCAACTTATACTGTTAATGAATTTCAAGCCAGTTCAGTTCAATTTCTAGGGTTTTTTATTTATTTTTTATATGCTTGGGAATATAGATCAGTTGTATGCACTGCAAATGTTTGTCACCCACTACCTTAAATAACTCAATATCTAGGGTTTCAAATTATACTGTTTATGAATGTCAATGCATTTATGTTCCTTACAATGTTATTCTTACTCCCTTTTTGCTCCAAGTGCACAAGACCATGTCATTATAAAGCCTTGCAATGCCTATCTATTCTTAATTCATATCATTGCATTTATTCTAGAGTTTTCGTTTGGTTAGGCACCCATACATGTTTGGCTCTGCATAGTTCATTGTTCAACTCTGCACTCAAGAAATCTCCCTTTGTCTTTCAGGTGAGGTTTTCTACCTCACTAGGCCTATAACATTGTCTTTCATTTCAACAATGTTTAACCAATTTTTGTTCATGTCTTGGTATACTATTTATGCATTATATATGTACAAACATATACATATATATGTACATATACATATATATATATATATATATATATATATATATATATATATATATATATATAATTTATACATATATGTACATATACATATATATATATTATATACATACATATATGTACATATATGTATATATATATTATATACATATATGTACATATATGTATATATATATTATATATAGATATGCACATATATGTATATATATATGTATATATACATATATGTACATATACATATATGTATATATATGTATATGTACACACACACACACACACATATATATATGCATATATATACCTAAAAAGAATGACATATTAAAACTAATGGAGTTATGTAGTTTTTCCAATTAGCAGTATATATATATGCCAACAAATGTACCGACCATGCACTTCTAATAATTTGTTGTATAAAATGTTATAGTTATATACATTGTGATATCATTTATATTCTATATGCATGGGAATTTCAATCACTTGTATGCACTATAACTGTGTCAATACACTCCTATTCCATACATTTTGATTGTTACACCTAATTTGTTGTAAGATATTAAACTTCATTTCTTAATATACCTACTATTTATGGATGTTAATGTATTTCAATTTCATAGAATGTGATTGTTACACCTGATCTGCTCTAAGTCATTTCAATTCAATTATTAAATCAAACAAATTGTCAACATGCATATTAAATAAAAACAAACTCGTCATGCACATTAAAGAAAATTGCATTACAAATTTTCAACAATTGCATTACAAACAAAATTGACTTGCACATTAAAGACAATTGTATTACAAACTGTTCATGGATACCATCAATTACATTGCAAACAATCAATAAGCACATTAAAGAAAAATAAATTGTTCATGCATCACTGTGACTTCAACGGTGTTCATTGATTATTTTTATCATTGCTTCAAACAATTTTTTTAATATCTACAAGTGCAATCTAAAGATCAAATGAGGTCCAATCCAACAAAGAATACTGGCAAGACAAAGTCATGTACATGAAGAAAATAGTAGCAATCCCCCCTGTGCATGATCCTATTGTAGAAGCAAACAACATTCCTCAACCTATTGAGGTAGTCCTGGAGATTGTTGCACCTACAAACAGGTGGAAAAGAGCATCACAAGAATGCGAATGGTCATCAGAGGACATGGAAAAGGTCCTAGAGGATGTAAAAACCAATGGGATGTCGATGAGAGCTGCTGCCAAGAACTGGAAAATCCTAGCTACTACATTGAGAAATTGGTTAGGCAGCCTCACAACTACTTCAAAGAAGGGTCCTCCAATAGTCCTCACAGAAGAGGAGGAGGGTCTTATCATAGATTGGTGCACAAAAATGATAGATGTCGATCACGGGCTTGATATTATCAATCTCAAGCAAGAGGTTTCTCAGATTTGATAAACTAGACCTAACCCTTTCATAGAGGGGTTGCCTGGAAAATCATGGTAGATTGGATTCAAGAGGCATCATCCAAAATCATCTTTGTGCACAGTTGAAGGTCTCAACAAGGACATGGAAGTAAACCTAAGACCCATAGTAGTAGCTATATTTTACAAAACATTAGACCAATAGCGTTTGAAAATAACCCGTATGGTCTATAAAGAATATGGAACTATGATGAAACAAGGATTCAAGCAGAAAGAAATGGAACAATGAGGGTGTTGGCACAACAAGGAAACAAGGATGTCTCATACATAATTCCCAAATTTTGAGAATGGATAACAATTATCTGCTATGTTAATACAATTGGTCAAAGTATACTTGGTTTCTATTTATTCAAGGGAAATACAGAGATAGAAATTACATTTTTAACTGTGAAACACTAGCATGTATGGCAAC
This sequence comes from Sequoia sempervirens, assembly GCA_007258455.2. Taxonomy (NCBI): domain Eukaryota; kingdom Viridiplantae; phylum Streptophyta; class Pinopsida; order Cupressales; family Cupressaceae; genus Sequoia; species Sequoia sempervirens. Next base: position 350,237,639 of record VDFB02105785.1, read on the forward strand.
CCAAACACACACTTGGATGACAAAAGAGCTTTTTTTGGACTAGTTGAAACATTTTTGTATCTCGATTCTAGGGGGTGTCACCAACTAATAAGAACCTTCTCATTTTTGACAGCCATGAAAGTCATGTTGCAGTGACAACTATCCACAAGCCAAGGAGGTTAGGAATTGACCTCCTTACACTGCCTGGACATACTTCACACAAGCTACAAACTTTGGATGTTAGCATGCTTTCACCATTCAAGTCATATTTCAAATCTGAACTAGTTGCATTTTTGATTAGATTCCCAAATATTGAAATCAAAAGGGCAGAATTGGTGGAGTTAGGTAGCAAGGCACTGCAAAGAGCATTGACACCATCAAACATACAAGCTAGTTTTAAAAGGACAGGGATATGGCCCCTCAATCCTGATGCCCTCACGTGCAACATGCATTCGAGTGAGACATATTAGATTGATGACACATAGGATGCTTCTATAGTGCATAACATCCTTAGTCTTTTGAGAGTTGTTGTTTCAATAGATGAAGTTGCACATAAATTACAGAGTACAATGGAAATTCAAGTTCAGGAAGATGCAAAGCAACAATTTCATGATATGGACAACCACCCTGAGAAATTTATTGACTTACATTATGAACAAGAGGTGGAGAATTTTACATTCCCATCTCTAATAGCCACAACTCCAAACAAAACAATACATTACTATGTAGATGGCAGCTAGGAAAGTCAAGGTTTAGCCGAGAAAGAGGAGTTCTTTGACTCCCAAATCACTAAAACAATTGAATCCCTAACTGGTTTGAGAATCAGTAAATTCCTGAAACTGCTAGTTCACAATGTCAATGCAAGAATGGGAAAGTTTGCTCGTGGGGCTCTTTGGGTGAGCCGACAGTCTCAATTGTTGATAGCCAAAAGTTGCGTGACTCTCATAATGGATTAGGAGCAAAGGAAACAATAACTAGAGGAAACAAAAATAAAAAAGAAGCAACAAAAAGAGGTCAAAAGGGCAACATGGATTGCAGCCTTGGAGTTGAAGGAACAAAGGAAAATTGACAAGGAAATCTAGCGCAAGGAAAGAGAGCAGCTGAAATAGTTGCAAAGAAAGGAAAGCAAGTAGAAGAAGGAGAAAAATAGTGTTCAAAAAGAATAATACAAGAAGGAAAAAGAGATTGAGGCTTCCCATAGAGCATTGCTACGAGATAGATGATTAAGCAATCCTACAACCCCCTTATCCAAAAATCATAGTTTCTTTCAAGAAATAATGAACAAAAACATCCCTCACTCTACTATAGGTAATGTGTGTTTTAGTCCGAACCCATCTCAAGTAAGCTGCACTCAATTTCCAGTTAGACTGACTTGTTCACCAATAACCCCTTCAAATGTAAGTTGTACGCAATTTACAAATGCAAATGCAAATCATTTAATGACAAGTCAAAATGTAGCAACATGAGACAATAACATATCTTTAGATTCTTTTCTTTGCACATTTGACTAAGGATAGGAGGGGCCAACTGTACAAGTCCACCATCTTTTGGTTTTTTTTGTTATGCACAATGTTTATCAATGTGATAGTTTACGATGTTATTTTGTTACCAACTACAATTTAATGTTTGCAATGTAAATTTTAGTTAGTTCTTGTAGTCTATATGAAAGTCAATGCAAATGTGTTGCATAAATTATGATTGTTACACCTATCCTGCTCTAGCTACAATTGATCAGTTGCTTTTTGAGTTTAATTCTTAATTCCTACCAATGCTTTCAGTTCAATATGACCAACCTATTCATGACATGCATAAGTTGGTTGAACTTATTTGTTTTTGGTATAGTGATTCGACAACTTTTTGTTTTGAAACAACATAAAATAGGTGAGGGAAAAAGGGGGTTCACCAATTTGATAATAAATAGACCCATTCTCCTTTATTTCATCAAGAAATGAGGTCCACACAAATAATTAACTTACAACCTTTAGGTGATTCAACTCAAGGTGTGAATCTGCAAATTTCATTATGACTAAAGGACAAGGGTCAAGGTCAAACAACACTTTGGGGAGAAAAACTAAAAAATAGTAAATAACACCAAATTGAAATTTAACACTTGAAACAACAATTTTAAACTCAATACTAATAGAACCTACAATCAAATTGTAGATCAGAGAAGGGAATATTTGAGTGTACCTTTCACCAAAAGTTAATTTCTAAAGTTGATCTGGGACTCATTCACCCATGGGTGAATGGGTCCTTTGTTAGGGTTTTTTTGCAACTTTCGGGAGCCTCTGGTCCTATCTCTGCACTTCTAGATTCTCTAGGTTTCAGTGTCGAAAAGTCAGAAATAAATTTTGTAGATGAGTTTCTGTGAATTGACAACTTTTATGACAACTTTTGCAACTTTTTCAACTTCTTCAATTTTTCTCTTCAAGAGATCTTCAAGCTTTCTTCCACCTAGATCTACAAACACAAAATGAAGGGGAAAAATTATTTGTTTTTGGTGAATGGGATTTTTCCTTGGTCAAACCCTGTTTTGGTAATCAAAGAGGGAATGAAGAATGAACAAAGCTATGTTACCACTCAACAAACCCTTAAATAAACCTTGGAATGTATATTTTCAACTTGCATGAAATTCCTTCAATAGATGTGGATCTTGAACCTTGAATCTTGACTTGAAATAATGCTTTGAATGCTTGAATGGATCATGAAACCTACATCATCATATTAGCTCCAAAAACATGCATGATGCAAGAAGACTTTGACATGACAATTGGATCTTGATTGCTGCAATAAAAATTCAATAAATTTTCCTTTTAATTCCTTGAATTGCTCTTGAAAATGCTCTTGAATTTCTCCAATAATTCTCATAAAAATATTAGATTGCTTAGATCAAAATTGCTAGGTGAAACATAGTGAAATGACCTTATATTTATAGATATGTATCCTCAATTTCCTAAAATTATAATAACACAAGCCGACATTTGAATATACACTTAGAGATATTAAAATCCCACCAGAAAATATATTTAAATTTAGGTCCTAAGGTCAAGGGAGGATCCATTCGCCCATGGGTGAATGGTTCCCAAGTCCCTAAACCTAGGACACACATTGCTCAATGAGAACTGTTAAGGCATTAATAAATGTCTAGTTTCCTCTTTAGAAAATGCAATTAATAGGATTGGAAAATGAATTAAGGGGCCAATTAAGGAATAATTAAGCTCAATTAGTTAAAGGATCCTTAAATAAGTGTGAAAGTATAAAGAGGTACACTTTACAATACTAAAATAAGGCACAATTAAGTCCAAATTAACTAGGAGGGCCCAAACAAGTGTGAAAATGTAAAAGGGATACATTTTTCTACACTACATTTAGCCCCCACTTTAGTGAGAGGATGACCTCATGTCAAACTCACACTATAGTAGACATTCAAAACATATGTATGCAACAACAACAATATTAATCAATCATACAACACCAAAGACTAAAAGGAAAAGTAAAAACAAAAAAGGGCAGATCAAGCCTCGACTGTTTGTCCAATGCGATGTGGATCAAGCCTTAGCTGTTTGTCCAAAAAAAAATGTTCACAAGTGGAACCCTAGCTGTCCACTATGCAAACAACACACATGATCACTCTAGACTAATGGAACCTTAGGCCATCCTCTAGGTGATCCCCCAAGGGTGGCAAATGAGAGAATCTTATAAGGCTCCCATACCATACCAAAGCTATCCCTCTGATAATTTCAATAAGGAACCACAAAAACAAAACAAAAACTTTGAGCTTCATAAGGGCTAACAAGTTGTGTTATGCTAAGCACCTATGAAAAAAAAAGGCAAGGCTCCATTGGCAAGCAAAGTGTGTTATGCTTGGTGGCCTTGAAAAGGGTTTGAGCTTCACAAGGTTAGTAAGCTGCATTATTCCAAACACTTATGAAAAAAAAATGCAAGTAAACATGTTCAAAGGGATTTTTCTTAGTTCGTGTAAGGTCTCCTCGTAGGGAACATCATGCCTAATGTCTCCAAGAGAGTACAAGTCAAGGATAAAATATTCACAACTTAGGGAATGCAACATGTAGCATCACCACTAAGAGGAAAGTCATATGCCAAGAAATATCATGCTCTCGGAGGACATCAAACCCAATGACACCACCAAGAAAAAGACACATCGCAAGAAGAAAGAAAATCACACAATGAAACATAAGGAATGTCAAAAATTTCAAAAATAATAATGCCAATGTATGCCCCCACTTTAAAGAAATTGCTAACACTATTGTTGTGAGAATTTTCTTTAAAGTAGAAAATAATTAATGCTAAACAATAAATAAGACATGGGAGCTTATTCATAAAGGTCTATGCCAAGTCATATGTTTCCAAATGAAGCTACATCATGAAAAATAGAGGAAGGGGTTTCCCCCAAAATGAATTCCCAAAATACATAAGGGATCCATGGATTTGGGGTTAGTATATCTTTGATACAATGCTATTATAGAGCTTGAAAATGCCATCATTCCTCAAATACTTGCAAAATAGGAAGAATGGCAAATACAAAGCAAAAACAAAGAATTTTTTTTGGGTCAACATGGAAGAGACCTAAATGTCTCAATGCCTTGCATCATCCCCAAAAGGAAAAAACAAGACAAATGTCTATGACATATAGAAGAATGTAGATAACAAATAGAATAGTAAAGGGAATCACATTACACACATGCAATCACATAAAGAGCATGAAAAGAAAGCAAAGCAAAAGACTAGTAAGGCACATGCGAGTCAACCTATAGTAGGTCATCCACATCCCAATCTTGTTCAGTATATGCAGAAGGCAGATAACTAGCCAAATGGACAACATCAAGTGCCAAACTAGGACAAGTACCAAGTTAAACACTCTTATTATGAGGATCATTGTTTAAGTTCATAGAAGAGGAAAAAAATGAATTCAACTCATTATGCACTTGTTCATCAATCTTTGCGATTTCATTATCATCATCCAAGTTAATCACAAAAGGAGGTCTAATGACAATATCCATAGAAGGTTATTGTTGTTTATGTTGTTTATGAGTGAAAGAGTTAGAAAACCCAAGATCCATGACAAATGGTATATCATGGGATGACATGAGTCTCAAACTACGTCTCATGATAGTATTGGAAATAAGACACCAAGTTGTGAAGCTCATGTGAGTTTCAAAAACTTAGTATGCACCCAAAATGCATAAAATGTAAAATGCAATGAAATATCCTAGAATGTAAAGTGCAATGCAAATATATAAAAGAAAATTTCATATTCTAAAAAAGATAATTTTTTGATTGTGCTATGCAAAAACTTGAAAATGATGTCTTTTAAATGCAATTTTGAATTCAAAAAGTGCACTGAATTTATAAAATGAAGCATAAGATGATCAATTTAAAATAACAAAAATTCTGTAAACTATAACAACAAACTGGAAACAATAAAATAGAATACAAAAAACAAAGATTTTGATGCCCAGAAATGTAGGAAAAATCCCTAACCAGTTACTCATTCACCCAGGGGTGAATGTGTCCTAGCTCAAGGTTTTGAAAATTTAAAATTATAGATTTTTGAGTTGATTCCTATGGCTTTCAAATTTTGGACTAAGATAGGTGGTTACAGTTTGATTTTTTTGTAAAATTAAGTCTAAATGCAAATGTAAAATAGTGATGAATGACAAACTAGGAGACCTAATTTGATGTGCAATTCTGATTCAATTTTGTAATGAAAATGAATGATGATGCAATGTTATGTAAATGCTTTAAAAAATGACTAATTTTTTTGTATTTTTCAGATTTTAAAGAATGCAAAAATGCAATCCTAAAACCCTATATGATATGCAGACTAATGCAAGTTAAGCAACCCTAAATGAGATTCAATTCAATGAAATGCAAATAAATTTAAATCTTAGATCTAGGGCTGAAATATACTTCAAAATAAAAAAATATACAATGCTCAAACATTAGGTTCACTAGAACGAAAAAACAAAAAGCAGGTTAGGGGAAAATGGGTTTTACCAATTTGATAATAGATAGACCTAATCTCCTTTATTTCATTAGGAAATGAGATCCACACAAAGAATTGGCTTACAAACCTTAGGTGAGTCAACTCAAGGTGTGAATTTGCAGATTTCCTTATGATTGAAGGACAAGGGTCAAGGTCAAACATCACTTTGGGGAGAAAAACTAAAATAGTAAACTAACACCAAAATGCAATTTAACACTTGAAACAACAATTTTAAACTCAATACTGACATAACCTACAATCAAATTGTAGATTAGAGAAGCGATGATTTGAGTGTACCTTTCACCAAAAGTTAGTTTTTGAAGCTGATTTGGGACTTATTCACCCATGGGTGAATGGGTCCTTTGTTAGGGTTTTTCTGTAGATTTTTGGAGCCTCTGGTCCTATCTTTGCACTTGAAGATTCTCTATGTTTCAGTGTTGAAAAGCCAAAAATAAATTCTGTTGATGAGTTTTCATGAGATGACAACTTTTGCAACTTTGTCAACTTCTTCAAATTTTCTCTTTGATGCAATACAAGGTGGAGAAACTCACTAGATTTAACACCAAATAACCCGAATTAGACAATGAAATCAATCTTTGACTACAAAATCACCCAACTTCCCTTAAAGCACCTCTAAGGCTTCTAGCCCTCAAAACCATCAAAATGGAGATATCCTTTTGAAGAGGCCATATAATGGCCACCCAAACATCAATTAAGGCCTACCACAGACCCAACACAACATCCCCAAAAGACCCCACAAGTTTACTTTGACTCAACATAGAGAAACCACAAACTAACCCTACAAAAGGCTACTAGATTAGCCCTATTTTACAAATGAAGTATCTTCAAAACACCTTGTATTCATAAAAAATCTTTTGAAAATCACCAATTGTGACAAAAAACATTAGATTCACTGATCAAATCACTTACTCAAGTCCTCTAAACCACATATTTATGAAACCCTCAAATTCCTTGCAAAAACTTAGGGTTTTCTAGAAATCACAAGCCAAGGCTCCAAAAACTTCAAAATTGCATCCAATAGGTTCAATTGGGTTAGTACAGACTCCCACAAACTTTACATAATCAAAACCATCAACAATTCATCAAAACCCTTCTTGGGTAACTCATTTTCACAAGGGAAAACACATTTCCCAGCCCTAGGGCACCATTCCACATCAAAATTTTTAACTCCACATCCTACCAAACAATTTAAACATCTAATATACCATTACATGTGTCATCGCACCTAAGCATAGGTTTATACAGTAGGTGGGATGACTAATTTAATAATTTTGTCTTCAAAACAAGGTCCTCACTATTTTTATCAGACAGTTTCAGGAAACAAATGAGAACTCCCCCTAAAAGTAATGAAAGTCTCTCAAAATGGGTTGAAATGAAAGGTGAATCATATATCTACATAATACAACAAATTTTAGATCATTTGGTGGCTGTACGAGACCGTACAGGGAAAGCAAAGTTCAACAAATCATAAAATATGTAGAAAATGAATGTTGTTTTTGATTTGGAACTTCAAAACAAAACTTCAACAACCTATTCAAGCCTCATTGAGGCCTTTAAATACATTTGAAAATTAAAAAACCAATGGTCTAACTCACCTAACTACCTTTTAAAATTCTAATCCCTTCATATTCCCCTAAACAACATTTTAACAACTTTTGTCTAACAATATTTTTGGTATTTTTTGCAAATTTTCCCCTAAATTGACACTAATGACTTACAAACCCAAAAATTACATAATGGATGGTATTTTTAGACCTTATTTAAGATTAAATAAACTCAAACACCCCCATTAACCTATTGACCAACCTAACATCATTCATGTGATCAAATTTTGAAAATAAGGTGTAGGTGCTCCTGCACCATACACCCCCACTGGAAAAACTCATGCCACATGAGTTGCGTCTGATTCCAATTCCTCCAAGCTACACACATGTTCCTCTGGTCTACAAATCCTCTCCATTGGTTCATACACATTGAACTTGCAATCTGCCCTGCACCTTTGTCATTCTTGACTGTGTTTGCATATGCATTTGTCTTTATTCCAACATTCAGACTTGATGTCTGTCTTCCTTCCATTGCTTGACCAAAAATTGATGTTGTCCTTTCCTTTATACCTTCAAACAAACTCTTAGCAGAGGTTCCCTGATTTGAATTCTCTTTTGCTTCTAACTTAGGCTTGTAACTGCCTTTACTGCCTTGTCCATTTTGTCCTTTCTTCACTGTCAATTGTCCCACTATCCTATCAACAACCCTTACCCATGTACCAAAAGATTTATCCTCCAATGTACTCATTGTATTGTCTAATTTAGTAACCTCTATACCTATAAATCCAGTTAGTTTTGCAAACTTACTTCCACCTATAGGACACACAATGGTCCCCACCAAAATATTCTCACTCAGATTCACTGTCCTCTCCTTTCTTACCACTGTATCAACTTTCTTACGTACTGTCAAGGCATTCTCAGACCTATGACTGATTGTAACATCAGTTTTCTTATCTTCCTTCACAACACTTATTGGTTCTTTTCTTCCACACATGATTACCTTAGATTTATGCTTAACATCTTCCACAAGTGGAGTTAAAACAAAAGAGCATCCATCCTTCACAATAGTGTATGTATTCTCTCTACCATCATACATGGCATGCCTATCATATTTCTGAGGTCTACCTAGGAGTAGGTGACAACAATACATAGGAAGGATATCACAAACAACACTATCCTTGTAACCCCCAATCTGGAAATTTACCACAACCTTTTCATTTACCAACAAATATTGTCCATCACTTAACCATGAAACTTTATAAGGCAATTGATGAGGTATTTTTTTCAAATTTAACTTTGTAGACACGTAAAATATACCAATTGGCATAGTGCATCTGATCCCGACTACTAACATCGTTTCATCCTGAATCATCCCTCGGTCTAACCATTTAATCAAATCCCCTTATTTGATTAAATTCATCAATATTCTTCTCTTAATTAAATAAATCATTTTATCTAATTAAGTCACTCTCTTTTGTTAATTAAATCAATCAATTTGATCTAATTATCCCTATTTAATTAAATAATTAATTTTATTTGATTAAATCTCTAAAGTCTATCTATTAAATTAAATAAATTAAAACCTTATTTAATTTAATCTAACATCATCTCTCTTAATTAAATAAATCAAAATCTTTATTTAATTAATCTCTTATCACATTCTTCTCATTATTTGATTTAAATAAATCCTAAAATCTAAGTCAAATAAATCACATCACCTAATCTCCTATTAAATTAATTAACCCTTGATTAATTTAATTCTAATTCATATCCCATCCTCTAGCTTTTCCCACTTGCACATGAAAATAGATTTAATTCATTTATTAAATCCTTTTTTTTCCTCAACAAGGCATCTTTTGGAATATTCCTCCAAGTTTGAATTCAAATTCCAAGTTGACATGTACATCCAACAAGGCATAATTTACTCCATCTTACATGTCCTTTTCCTTGAGCCAAGTGGCATTTATTGTATTTTCCATTCCCTCTTGCAAGTCATTTCAACAAATTTGAAATTCAAAAATATGCATTTATTGGCACAATTCTCAAAACTTGCACATCCTCCATCCACTCATAGATTGACAAGTGGCATCTTGCCATTGGATGAATGTTAGTCCCACATTGCTCAAATTTGGACATTCATCCATCTTGGCATTCTATAAATAAAGAGCTCATATCCTCATTTTATCATCCACAAATTATGCAAAGTTATTATGCTAAAATATTTAGCCATTTCCATCAAATATCATTGAATCATAGCTAGGTTATGCAGGTTTTTAGCTTGGAAGCATTCATCCTTCATCAACAAAGTGGATCACTCATCAACATATCTTCAACATATCAATCTTGCATCATAGGAATTGGGAAAGGGCCAATTTTCACATCAAATTGGCACCAATTCCCCCATGGGATCATGAGTTTGCAAATTTAAATTAGGATTCAATCTTTGTTTTGTCATTTTCATTGTGTTCTTCATTGTTTTCTTCCTAATTTGAGTTTTGTAAATGGATTTCATGGGGAATCCTTGTTCTTGCTTGCAATCTCTAACTTAATGTGTTTGTTCTCATTGTTTTGCAGGTATTTGGATTGAGGTTCACACATTTGGTGCTAGAAGGAGGGCAAAATCTCATTCTTTATCACTTTTCTCACAAAATTCCGCGTTTCTGCTTATACACAAAAAAATTCCCATGCTAAGAGCTCAACGTTGCTATTTTAGCACCGCTGACTCTTCAGCGTCGCCATATAGCACCGTTGGAAACTCAAACTGTGACGCTGGAGTCTTCCCGCCCAAAAATTTGAAATCCAAACTGAGTCGCTTGACCGTTATGACCCGCTAGATCTTTCAAAAGAATCAAACTGTGACGTTGTGCAAAAGTACGATGCAGTTGAGCTCACTCTCCCTAACATAGAGCGACGCTGACTGGTAAGCGGCGCTGTAGAGCACTACTGAGAAATCAAACTCTGACGCAGTCACGGGTTGCATCACTGGCAGGGGTAAAAAGTTGAAATTAAATTTTAGCTCGTGCCTTTTGATTAATGATCAATTTATCTTCTGTTTTATGCTTTTTAATCTCTGTATTTTGTAGAATCTGACTAGTTTTGTCTCTTGTAGGTTGGAATTGAAAACAAAAGAAGGAGAAGCATGAGGATGATATTTCATAAGATCAAAGTGTTTTTAAACACTTTAGTGTTTGTTTAACACTTTTAAGAAATTGTTATCACTTCTTTCTTAGGACACTAGTTTCGTTTGGGCTTTAAAAAGAACCTTTTCAAATTTTTCTTGCAAGGACTAAAACGAACATTAGGAGTATAACTTACTAGAGTTTGTTTCTTTGGTTAACAATTGAAAAAAATGTCTATCATTTGTCCTTTGGTGCTTTAAAAAGAACTCACAATTGCTTTGGGGATCTAAAATGAACATGTGCTATTTTGTTTTGTGAAGGCTTACTTGAACTAACCTCATTGAAAAAGGACGTATGCGCTTCTCTCGCGCTTTATAGTGATCTTGAGTTCATCAAAAAGGCCTTTTTCATGATTTTAGGTTGAGATAAAGCAATCACCTCCACACTTCATTTTGGGTTTAAGAATTGAACAAAATCTTGTGCGAGTGTGAGTGGGGCATTATTGCATACATTCTCTCTCTTTGTTGCCAACAAAGATTGATCGAGTTACGAATATTGTCTTTACTCACTTTTGTTTATCCTAGAGGGTCTGCCTTGGGGAAAAAATACTCACCCAAGGGAATGACTCAACCGGTAACACTCTGAACCCGAGAGTATTTCCAGCCGGGATATAAATGTGGGTATTGGAAGAAACACCAATACCATGCGGTTGATTCTGACGAGATGGATCCGAAAGGGGACTCTCGCCGTATGGGTCAATCTCCACGAACGGAAAGTCCTTATTAAAACCTGTGTTCTAGAATTTTCCAAAATCCTTAATCTATTTGTTGGTGCAAGAACGATCGTTCTCAAGCCACCCCACACTTTTACGGTCTTGTAGTAGAAATGGAAAACATGCCATGGGAGTTTCATGGGTGTTGATGCTTGGATACCCTAATTGACGTTAATGAGCCATGGTGGGGAGCCAGTGGGGTCAAATATCTAACCATTCGCTAAAGAGAAGAGTAGCTGGACTTGTCCAAGTGGGAATCCAACAAATATTGTCTTACACATCCATAGGGTTGTAATTGGTTACAAAATGCTTTGCTTGTTCGAAAACATCTTGGAAACAAACACTTGAACATCATCAAAATTTCAAACCCTTTAAGAGACAAATACAATTGACTCAATCCATATGTTATTGCTTGCCCTTGGGATTCACATCCTTAGAGGTTTCTAAAAATTGGATTACATCTCAATTTGTCTACTAAAGTTAAACAATAGGTAACCATTGCCTTGATTTCCTTGAATTCCACATAAGCACTTTGTGGGATGAAAAGAAGTTAGGACATTGGACATTTAGTTTGAAAATATAATCAAGAAAGTGTTTGTGGTAAAAGCAATTCACTAATCAAGATGAAATCAATTGAATCCCACACTTGTGCTTGTGTATCTTTTGTCTTATGGTCTTTTTGAGCAAAACATTGATCTTTTGGTTTAAAGGGAAAAGCATGTTCTTCAAAACCTTGGCCTTGTAAAAAAGTCCTTATTAGGTTCATTTAGGATCAAAATCAAACACCTCATCCATCTCAAAACATTTATCATCTCCATACCAAGAACTTTGGAAACATCACTCTAGACTTGGGTAAATCATGAAAATCAAAATCACCTTATTTAGTTAGGTGTATGGGAATGCATCCTTTCTCATATATTTAATTGAATTAGAAATCCATTGAACAAGTTCATCCTAAGATCACATCTAACATCTTAGGGTTTACAAGTTCATTATCCAAACCAAAAAATCAAAATCAAACCCTAAGTCTAGCATTGATCCAAAGTCCCTAAACGTTCAACACTCATATCATTCACCCCTTTTCATCCTTCATCTCATCATTGGTCCTAAACACCTTAGAGGTCACTTTTACAACAAGGTCAAAACACAAGAGGAACATGGAATATAAACTTGATCCATACATCATGAGTATTCCAAGTCAACCAAACTATCAAAACCTTACAATGTCGATTGATTACCAACACTCACATTTATACAATCCGTACATGAGATCGTTCTCTCCTACAAACCTCAATGGTACAACAAATGTGAGTCTACCCAATCTAAATCTTGGAACACCTTTTCCAATAGTAGATTTAAATCCAAGTCCAAATTTACAAATCTATCAACCAAATAATCAAGGCATGAGTCTTCAACAAAACAACATTATCCCACCAAATCCATACATGCCAAATGAGAATATACCAAGTACAACTATACCAAACACGAACATTTCAAATCCGAACTTGGTAAAATTTTGGATAGACATGTTTGCAAAACACACGAATATTGTTCAAAATCCATCACACCCATATGACCCATCATCATCATCACCGCAAACCTCTCTCCCCATGACCTCACAAGGAGGAGACATATTTGGACTAGGGGGCATTTTTGATCAAACATCATCATTTCCCCAAGGGAGCATGCCACTCACTTTCCCACCACTCCCACCCTTGCCATTAACATCCATATCACCTCTCGGTTTGGGGCTACCTTCGCTACCACTGCTCATCCAAAACATTCCCCCCAACCATCAATCAAGGCATCATACCAAATCATCCCCCCTTACCATCGATACCGCAACAATAGATGGTGACCATCCCCATAACACAAACAACCAACACATCATCTATCATCCTTCAAAAAATGGTCTCTCAAGGACTAACCACATCAATCACACCATCCACCACTCAAATCCCAATCATCAATACAATGGTACCTCTTATCACCACAACAAGCACTATTCCAAAACCACCACCACCCAAACCGAACACATCAAACCAATATAGCATTACATTTCAAGCCGCTCAACAAGCTACTTATCAAAAGGCACACCAACTAAACCAAAATCGACGAGCTGCACAAATAGCTACTCAGCAAGCTGCACAAGTTGTTCAAGTTGCCCAAGTCGCACTACAAGCCCAACAAGCACAAGCTTAGGCTCAAATACAAGCGCAAGCTCAAGTCCAATACCAATCCCAACAAGCAAATGTTGTTCAAATTCCCAAAAAAATGTTAATGACTCCATCACATGATCAAGACCTATCCATCAACGAACACATGGAAGATGTTTCTACCTCATCCGAAGACCAAATCAACATACATCAAGAGCCACTTTTTAATAGAGTGTTAACACTATTTGATCCTACAATCAAAAATCCATTGACCAATGATCATATAGAAAATGTCTCTACATCACCTAATGAGTTAGAAGACATATCTCAAGAATCTATTCAAAAGCATGATCAACATCTGTTACCACAGTCTAGCAATGGTCCTTTCCAAGACATGTTCAACTCAACACTTGATCCAAATTGACTTAATGATCCAAAGGACATTAAGCCACTTTCCATTCCTAATAAAGATATCCAAGGATCCTTTGAAACTGACCAATGTCAAGAACTTGATCCAAAGCATGTCAAAAGCAATTCTGAAATCATTCAAGATCAAGAATTCGTCTCTCCAGGATACTACAATGATCTAATGGACACTCTCCTATCTATACAAGATGTCGCAAAATATGATCACATCCACATAGCACATACTCCTCCATCTACCCATGAGATGCTTTCTATGGATGGACACATAGATGATCTTCATTCGGAACAAGATTCTTTTACTCCTGACATTATTACACAAAAAGAGTAGGTTATTGAGTTGACAACATCAGGATAAGATATATCCCAAATTTAGACTGAGGACAACATGTATGAAGATATCCAACAATATCCACTCAAGGAAGCAGATCAGACAAAACAACACACTCCAGAGTTAGCAGAGCAACACATCAAAATAACATCATCTGTAGTGGTCATTCATCAAAGAATGCACTCTAAACAAGAGCTCTTGGAATAGGAGGAATCAAACATGAAGGTACTACTACCACTATACTGTGGGCAACTTTGTCTCAAGAAAAAGTCAACATAGGGAGCACACAGAATCCTTATGATGAAACCGATGCCAATACTACAACCAGCCACGACATGAATCTTCATCCACCCATCATCCCATCTATGAATTGGGACCAACATCAAAAGAAATATTTGAATCAAAGCACAAGGAACATTATCAAAGCAGAAGAAGCAAAGAAGCATAATGGACAAATCAAATACAAGTGGATACCAAAGAATACAAAGAAATATTATCCCTATCAAACTCCATCAGTCAGAGAAACTATGGGGAAAAATAAAAAAGGGAAAAGTATCCATCAAAGATGTCCACAAAAGGAAAAGCAGGCTTTTCAAGCGATGTACAAAGTATATCAAGCAGTTGGTCCTAATTCCATGCACACTTTCGTATCCACCCATCATTGCTCATCTTCCCAAGTTTGGAGAGTCAAAGGTTCCAAACTGTCAACCAATCCATCTCCTATCCCTAAACACACTCCATCCATGCCTCCATGCATGATATCCAATTCTCACATTGACCATGTATTGGAAATGACTCTTCATCATAAGGATTTCGAAGGCACTCTATTGCGATGTGCACACACAGACAAAGTTAACTCCTGTATTGACAAAGCAAATCAAGAATCCCAAAAGCTACATTCAAGTGCACGTATCTTAGCAAAGAAACTTCTTCAGGCAGGATACCGATGGCACATTATGAAAAAAGCATCTACATTAACACCACTAGGTGGGTTAGCATGAATCTTTTAGAAAAACCAAAAAAATCAAAAAAGCAAAAAATCCAAAAAATAAAAAATAAAATAAAATCAAAAAAAGGATTGAAAATAGTAAAGATAAAAATCATCCTCTAGTGAAAACCACTTCGGTGGTGCTTTGGGAAGGTACCATGATGAAAACCTGGAAAACATGCATCGTGTGTAGAATCGAGCATCTACGTGCGCTAGTTCAGGTGAAAGCATCTCATCCCATCCATAATAAATCCAACATTTCATCCATCTTATCCATAATAAATCCATTCATCCAATCCATCTTTATCCATCTGCATCCATCATCCAAGTTATTTTGATCTTGATAAAATTTTGGTGCACACTTTATGCTTGCTTATGGTAAACATCTTGACATGGGTCATTTTCATTGATCCTATCCTATGCAACATTATCTGAGCCATGAAAAATTATCCAAATGAGCATTCTTTATTTGAACACCTTATCTTATCACAAGATAATCCATATCCCTCCATCCATACACCTATGCAACATTATCTGAGCCATGAAAAATTATCCAAATGAGCATTCTTTATTTGAACACCTTATCTTATCACAAGATAATCCATATCCCTCCATCCATACACCTATCTGAGCATCCACCCATCCAGGCATTCCCTACATTGCTAGACACTGGGGGCAGATATTTACATCTTTCTTCGGGAATAAATCTTGATCTATATCCTCCAACTTATGTGGTGATCTGAACATTGGCAAGCGTGAAATAAAATTGGTCCACTAGTTGTGAGAAAAAATTTGAATCACTAGCCCATGGCATAGTTTGACAAGAAGATACTCCTTATCAAGCTTCATCGAACATCGAACATCAATCAAAACAATCAATATCAATCGCATCTAATTTGCACGTCAACGTCACATCAAATCATTCAAACAACTTTTGTTCCAAATGAAGCTTCATCAATCATGATCAATCAAATCCAATAAAAAATCTATAATCTTGGGATATCATTCCCAATCCTTGTGTTGCTTAACACTATCCTTGCATTGTTGTGCATCCTCAACAATGTTATCATCATCAATCCTAATTCAAATCCTTGCGTTGTTGTGTGTCCTCAACAATGATATCATCATCATCAATCCATCGATTTGATCAATCAACCTTAGCTTGGTTTTCAACAAAATACCAAAAAGAGCACTGATATCATCACACATATCCATATCCAAATCGTCAAAATAATGTGAAAATCCAAAAACATTCAAAACATATCAAAATCCAAAAACACTCAAAAAATAAGAAAAACATTAGAAACATGGAATCTGAACTACATCATCTCTGAGCTTAAACGTAGGCAAGGCTAAACTTTGATCAGCCCCCGAGACACAAAAAATCCAAAAACATCCAAAATCACATCAAAATCATCTGAAAAATAAAAAATCAAAACATTTGAAAAATCCAAAATCCCAAAAAATAGCCTCAAAACATTCCAAAAACGTAAAAAACATCCAAATATTTGAAAAATCCATCCATCCCGTTTCACTTTCACCCATGATAATCAATCATCCATAATAAATTGATCATCACCTTCATCCTTTGGCAATACAAACAGAAACAACCATAACAGTTGGCAAAAGCAAACTTCAAACGCAAAATCAAAATCAAAACAACAAATCTTTAAAAACAAAATCAAACTCTTGATCATTTTCAGACATGTCAATCAACCTTATATCAACAGCTTATCGAGCAACTTATCAAACCATCATCATCCTATATAATGCATGTCCTAGGATATATGGTTCTAACAATGGGCATCATTTTGGATATCACTTGGATTCTTATCCTATCAAAACACATCCCTTTGGCTGAAGGTATGAAGAACATTGGCTTGTTTGCGTACTTGATCTTTATCCTTTTGATTTATCTTATTGCGCTCATTCCAAGGACTTCTCGATGATATCCGAACAAGAGGATTTAGAGAAATAGGAATGGGGCAACGATCATTATCTTTTGTCTGCTATGCTTGTTGGATGTTCTTGTAATATAACCTTGGTGAATACTTGCTTTTTTAGGTATGAATGGAGGAGGTTTTGGGAAACTTGTTGACTATTGCATTGATAGGTTTACCTTTCCATGTTTTGGTCCGAGGCATTTGAAACTTCTAAAGTGCATCCTAGCAAGGTTTCTATATGTCAGGTGTGAACAAAGATACTCCTACCTACTTGTCAAGTCAAAGTCCATCACACTAGGTACAACGCCATCCTGGTTTTCTATACCTTGATGCATCATACCACGTGTGTTATCAAACATAAGAAAATTGGCCCTTTGAAAATCCTAATTCCTCGGAAAGTAATCATCATCATCATCATTTTCATTTTTATCATCTTGTGTCTTGTTGAAATGACTTCTTCTCCTCTTGCTCATCACACTAACAAAGTACTATGATAGTTAGTCACCATTGTCATCGATCCTGCATCCACAAATCATTGGCATATTGTATAAGCGTATCATATAGAAAACACATGCATTACATTTCCATCATCATATAAACATGTTATCATAAGAATTATTTATAGATAAGCACATCCATTTTATTGCATTTCATCCATTACATTGCATCACATTGCATTCATCACATAAATCATTACATAACACTCATTTACATAAGCATGTCATCACCATTTCACATTACCTCCTATTGCATAATCATACATAATAGGTACATAAGCATTATAAGATAATCCATTGCACACATTACGTTCATATTACATTACACATTGCTGGTATTGGCATGGTGTGTTGGTTTAAAGGTGGCATTGTTGTTCTTGCCACCAAGGTTCAAACCCTATTGGGGCAGTATTGTTGAATGGTTGAATTTTGGTTCATAGCTCCGGTCAAAAAGCGTTTACCCCTTGATTAAAAAAAAAAAATATTACATTACGCATCATCATACCACTTTGCATTAACATATCATTGCATCATATTAAATACATCACATACATTACATTATCATTTAATATGTTTAGGATAATAATATTTGTTATTCTAAGCATCTTAAAAACCATGTCATTTGCATTACATAAAACCATCTCATTTGCATCATATCATGACCATCACATTACATCATCCATTTCATCTCATAAATAGCATCATAAATCATTCATTGCATAAATCAGTCCACATAAGCATAAATAGGAATATAAAAATTCATCACATACAAAGCGTACATCCATCCATAATCCGTTCATATATAACCATAATTCACATAACATTTCACGTATATACCATATCATTTTTCATATTAAAATCCATATCACATATCACATTACCATTTTATCATCATATAGACAACATCATTGCACGTCACATAAATACATTTGCATATCATAGGTTAACATAATATGGATCTATTAGTCATAATCATAATGCATACATCATCAAAAATAAATACATCCATAAGTACATCATATAGCATCATATAAGCACCATATAACATCATTGCACAACATATAGAAATAAAATCATACATGCATAAATAAATGGTATCACATCGCATCACATCAAAATCATCATCATCTCATATATATCATCAAAAATATAACTGTCATAGTACAAGAATAATCAGATTACTGTACATGTATGCCAATTAGTACAAAAAGGCCCATCGGACTATCAAAAAGGAGCCCATGAAGCACAAAAAGTATCATATCATCTCGATCAAGGTCGGTCCCCATGTATGCTGCCCTCGCCCCTGTCACCGTGACCCTCTGCTGGTCTATAGCTGGTCTGTTGTGAGTACTCTAGGACCCGTCCTTCTCTGAGTACGACCTCATGATAATGCCTCCGATAATACTCGACCTCTCAGATGACATCTCTGTAAGATTGAACGGACACTGTACCCTGGGAAGAGGAGGCTGCCATACTCTCTAACTGCTGTCTCCGACCTAGCTTTGTGGCTGCCTATAACTCTGCAGCCTGTTTCTGCTAAATGGACTGATC
Source organism: Sequoia sempervirens (assembly GCA_007258455.2). NCBI lineage: Eukaryota > Viridiplantae > Streptophyta > Pinopsida > Cupressales > Cupressaceae > Sequoia > Sequoia sempervirens. The sequence continues at coordinate 350,256,970 of VDFB02105785.1, forward strand.
TCTCTCAGCCCTCATCTGCTCTCTCTCAGCTCGAGCCTAATCCCTCTCCCCTGTCATAGTCTACACCTGGGCCTGCAGCTGAGCAATCAAAGTATCTCGGGGATCCACCTGCCCTACTAGCTGCACTGCTGGCTATGCTCATGGCTGTACCTAAGGCTGATCCTCACCCCCAACCCATGGTGGTACACCTAGTGGCACTTGCTGCTGATCTGGCATTGGTACATCTCCCTGCCTTGGCTGAACTGGGGGCCTGGCTAGCTACTCTTGTTAGACACCATCACCTCTTCGTCCTCGTCCTCCCCCTCTGCCTCTCACTCTCTGTTGATCGGGGACTGCACCTAGAATAGTCAATCGTAGGGGAGGCCGAAACCAATCCCTATATGCCTGTGTCGTGCCTGGATCTGTAGGCCCCTGATCGTAGGCCCATGGCCGAGCCACCAACTATCTGAAATTGTCGACGGACTCTAAGGTAGGAATATATCACCCCCATGAAACCTCTGTCATGGTGCGGGTGAAGACGACTACATAGTCATCATCAAGGCGATCCTGGGGCTCACCGAATTAACACTGCACGCGCCTGGACAGGTACCTCTTGATCATCGTGTGCTCCAGCCCTTGCATATGGCGGTCTTGGTGGGCAAAGAACAACTGCTCAGCATTGTCAGCCCATCTAGGCTGACCAAGGTACGATTTCCATGTAAACACTTGCATCTCGTCAATGACCCTCCTCCAGTAGGGGATCCCATGCTCACCTATGTGTGTGAAGGACACACTGCCTCTGTAGCGCCATACAAGGGGATCATCTGGCACCATCGGAACTGGAACAACATGTGGATGTAGCACAACAATGTGCTCCCATGCCCAGATGTGAAGAAGGGTCACCCCTGCTTCGAGTGCTCTGCCATCCATGTACACGTACTCATGTAGATCTCTGTATAAAGAAGCTAGAAGCACTGGCCCCCAAGAAAAATGGACCGGCCTGTCTTGAACCATACACTCCCAGCAATATCCCCAGCCGAGACTAAAGTATTGGCCTCGTCTGTCAGGGGCAACGAGACCCGAAATGACCGCTGCAACAACTAAGCAGAAGGGAGGTGCCAGGATCCTATGTCGTTTGAGCTCGATCTGCCCCTAAAAAAAATGATGTCCTCTGTGGTGAGGACTCTATGGCAAGCATCGCGCCCCTCATCCATGTCAAAAATCACTCATCGACCTTGAATCGACAATCTCAAAATATGTCAAACGTCCTCTAAGGTGACGGTGGCCTCACCAGTGGAAAGATGAAACGAAGAGGTCTCGCTGTACCATCCCTTGGCCAACGCTGATAGCATCCCTAAGTGAGTGCAAATGGGCGCTGCGTAAGCAATATACCATAACCCTGCGACCTAGAGTCGATTCTGATCCCTGTCGCTCAGGTCCTGCAAATAGCCGAACAAGTCCTGCGACCTGTGCTCTCGAGAGTAGAGCTCCCTCACCATGTCCTACATCAAGGAAGGTCACCATGTTAAATTTTTTGAAAAATTCTTCGCTAGGCGTTCAAAAAACCTCTCCAGCGGTGCAATCCATGAAGGTGTCGCAGTTTGATTTCTAATCAAACTCTGACGCTAGGGCATAAAAGACCAAAATGGCATTGCTGCGGTGCACTTTTTTTCCAACGGCGCACTTTGAGCAAATGCCAGACCGCCGTGTCACAATTTCCAAACCACCCCGCTAGCCCTGAGCTTAGCATCATAGTTTGGAGTTTATTTTCAAACTCCAAACTGCACCACTTTAGGGCTATTTGACACCGAGCGGCACAGTTTGATTTCTGAGCGGTGCTATATAACGCCGCTGCAGAAAGACTGACTTTAAAAGCATTAAATGAAGGCTAGAATTAAAAAATGAAGCTCAAGTAAGGATCACTTACCGGTGCCCCGATGCTAGGTGGCCGTTGGTACATCCGAACTCGATTAAAAATATGTAGGGGAAGCTATCATTGCGCCATATCGTTAGGAGGTCAGAGCTCAAATCTCAAGGTTGCTAATGGAAGTGTGTGAAAATGACTTGAAAGTGACCCCTCGGGCCCCTCTTAAGCTTGAAAATTAGGGTTTTTTTCACCCTGATTGGCTGTCCTGCTAGTGTTTTGGACCCTTGAAGCTATTTTTGTCCAATTGATGCCTGTTTTACATCGTTTTATTGCATTTAGACACGTTTTTGGCATCCTGGAGCCTTTTTAGACCTGTCGGGCACCTTTTCCTTTTTTTTTGCGAGATTACCCCAAAATTTAAATTTTCGTCCAATCTCTCGAGGGGGCATTATATTGGCATGTTTTCTCTCACCGGGCAGCAGTGGGGCAAGATTTTAAATGGATTTTTTTTTTTGGCTTTGATCGAGATCGTATATTCTTTGAACCAACGCAACGAGTGCATCGCTTCAAAGAGGGGAAAAATGTAGACACGTAAAATATACCAATTGAGATTGTGCATCTGATCCCGACTACTAACATCGTTTCATCCTGAATCATCCCTCGGTCTAACCATTTAATCAAATCCCCTTATCTGATTAAATTCATCAATATTCCTCTCTTAATTAAATAAATCATTTTATCTAATTAAGTCACTCTCTTTTGTTAATTAAATTAATCAATCTGATCTAATTATCGCTATTTAATTAAATAATTAATTTTATTTGATTAAATGTCTAAAGTCTATCTATTAAATTAAATAAATTAAAACCTTATTTAATTTAATCTAACATCATCTCTCTTAATTAAATCAATCAAAATATTTATTTAATTAATCTCTTATCACATTCTTCTCATTATTTGATTTAAATAAATCCTAAAATCTAAGTCAAATAAGTCACATCACCTAATCTCCTATTAAATTAATTAACCCTTGATTAATTTAATTCTAATTCATATCCCATCCTCTAGCTTTTCCCACTTGCACATGAAAATAGATTTAATTTATTTATTAAATCCTCTATTTTCCTCAACAAGGCATCTTTTGGAATATTCCTCCAAGTTTGAATTCAAATTCCAAGTTGACATGTACATCCAACAAGGCATAATTTACTCTATCTTACACGTCCTTTGCCTTGAGCCAAGTGGCATTTATTGCATTTTCCATTGCCTCTTGCAAGTCATTTCAACAAATTTGAAATTCAAAAATATGCATTTATTGGCACAATTCTCAAAACTTGCACATCCTCCATCCACTCATAGATTGATAAGTGGCATCTTGCCATTGGATGAATATTAGTCCCACATTGATCAAATTTGGACATTCATCCATCTTGGCATTCTATAAATAAAGAGCTCATATCCTAATTTTATCATCCAAAAATTATGCAAAGTTATTATGCTAAAATATTTAGCCATTTCCATCAAATATCATTGAATCATAGCTAGGTTATGTAGGTTTTTAGCTTAGAAGCATTCATCCTTCATCAACAAAGTGGATCACTCATCAACATATCTTCAACATATCAATCTTGCATCATAGGAATTGGGAAAGGGCCAATTTTCACATCAAATTGGCACCAATTCCCCCATGGGATCATGAGTTTGCAAATTTAAATTAGGATTCAATCTTTGTTTTGTCATTTTCATTGTGTTCTTCATTGTTTTCTTCCTAATTTGAGTTTTGTAAATGGATTTCATGGGGAATCCTTGTTCTTGCTTGCAATCTCTAACTTAATGTGTTTGTTCTCATTGTTTTGTAGGTATTTGGATTGGGGTTCACACAAACTTATTCACCATCTCACTAGACACCATGTTTTCAGTTGATCTAGAATCAATTACAATCTTGCATATCTTGTTTTTGAACTTAAATGTAGTTTTGAAGAGGCTCTTTCTTTGTAAAGGTTCCACCTCCTTGGCTGCCTTCAACACTATCTTCCTCATCATCAACATCTCCCCTATTTCAAGAGTAGCTCTCAAACTTGTAGAATGATTGCTTTCACACTCCTCTTCTTGAACCAATTGTGCTCTCCTATCAATCCTTTTTTCACCACTTGATGAACTACCAACCCTTTGAGGACACTTCCATGCAGGATGACCATATTCATTGCAATGATAACACCTCCTTGCAAAGACATTAGAATCTCTTGCACCACTAAACCTTCCTCTACCTCTAAAACCTCCTCTAGCATCAAAACCTTGCTCTTTACCTTTATTTGATCCTTCTTCTTCTTCCAATGGATGCTTTGGTGTAGGGATTGTTCCTCTCCCTCTTGCACTAGTAGTACCTCTTCCTCTAATTGATTTATCTTGTCTCCTTTTAAGTTTTTCCTCCACCCTGATTGCTAATTGGAAACATTCCTCAACAGAATTTGGGTTAGCAACAACAAGTTCATCTTGTACATTAAATCTCAAACCACCTAGATATCTAGCCACCTTTTTAGTCTCATCCTCATCCCTTCTTTCCCTTATGCTTAATTTGTAAAATTCATTAGTGTATGACTTGACATCAAGATCTTTTTGTTTGAATCCTTGCAACTTCTTATATAATTGAACTTCATAATATTTTGTAAGAAACTTACCTTTCAGTTTTTGTACCATCTTGTCCCATGAAGTAATCCTTGATTTTCCTTTCTTTCTTCTCTCTACTTGCTCATAGTCCTACCATAGAAGAGCATGACCTTTGAGTTTTTTTTTTGCCACCTTCACCATCTATTCATCTAAAATCTCTTCACTTTCAAAGTAATTATCCATAGAAACAATCAAATCAAGCAATTCTTCTTCATTCAAATTACCACCATAGATAGGAAGTTAAAATTTTACCTTATGAGAATCACCTTTCATTGCATTGAGCATATTCACCATCCTCTGATCTTTAGGGTCTAGTTCCTCATCAACATCTTCATATTCTTCTCCTCCTCTGTTTCACTTTCTTCATTTTCATCTCTCCTTTTCTTTGTCTCCAAGGAAGAAAGCCTTCCCAACACAACATTATGTGACTCTAGAATTTTAGCATGCTTCTCCTTCAAATCCTGCAACTCTCTAATAACACCCACACCCTTTAGAGGAATCTTCACCAATCAACCTTTTCACCTTCCAACCTACAAAATCAATAAAATCACCAACAAAAGATCTTGTTCTTGAAGCTCTGATACCACCTTATGAAATAAAAGGTGGAGAAACTCACTATTCAACACCAAATAACCTGAATTAGACAATGAAATCAATCTTTGACTACAAAATCACCCACCTTCCCTTAAAGCACCTCTAAGGATTCTAGCCCTCAAAACCATCAAAATGGAGATATCCTTTTGAAGAGGCCATACAATTTCCAACCAAACATCAATTAAGGCCTACCATAGACCCAACACAACATCCCCAAAAGACCCCACAAGTTTACTTTGACTCAACATAGAGAAACCACAAACTAACCTTGCAAAAGGCTACTAGATTAGCCCTGTTTGTACAAATGAAGTATCTTCAAAAAATCTTGTATTCGCAATTTTTTTTTTGAAAGTCACCAATTGCGACACAAAACATCAGATTCATTGATCAAATCACTTACTCAAGTCCTCTAAACCACAGATTCATGAAACCCTCAAATTCCTTGCAAAAACCTAGGGTTATCTGGAAATCACAAGCTAAGGCTACAAAAACTTCAAAATTGCATCCAACAGGTTCAATTGGGTCTGTACAGAATCCCAAAACCTTTACATAATCAAAACCATCAATAATTCATCAAAACCCTTCTTAGGTAACTCATTTTCTCAAGGGAAAACACATTTCCCAGCCCTAGGACACCATTCCACATCAAAAGTTTTGAATCCACATCCTACCAAACAATTTAAACATCTAACCTATCATTACATGTGTCATCTCACTGAAGCAAAAGTTTATACAGTAGGTGGGATGACTAATTTAATCATTTTGTCTTTAAAATAGGGTTCTCACTATTTTTATCAGATAGTTTCAGGAAACAAATGAGAACTACCCTTAAAAGAAATGAAAGTATCTCAAAAAAAGTTCAAATGAAAGGTGAATCATAGATCTACATAACATAAAAAAAATTAGATAATTTGGTGGCTGTACGGGATCGTACAGAGAAAGCAAAGTTTAGAAAATCATAAAATATGTAGAAAATGAATGTTGTTTTTGATTTGGAACTTCAAAACAAAACTTCAATAACCTACTTGAGCCTCCTTGAGGAATTTAAATACATTTTAAAATTCAAAAACCAATGGTATAACTCACCTAACTACCTTTTAAAATTCTAATCCCTTCATATTTCCCTAAACAATATTTTAACAACTTTTGTCTATCAACATTTTTGGAGTTGTTGCAATTTTTCCCCTAAATTGACACTAATGACTTACAAACCCAAAAATTACATAATGGATGGTATTTTTAGACCTTATTTAAGATTAAATAAACTCAAACACCCCCCATTAACCTGCTGACCAACCTAACATCATTCAAGTGATCAAATTTTGAAAATAAGGTGTAGGTGCTCCTGCACCACTCTTCAAGAGATCTTCAAGCTTTCTTCCACCTAGATTTGTAAACACAACATGAAGGGGAAAACTTGTTTTTTTTGGTGAATGGGGGTTTTCCTTGGTCAAACCCTGTTTTGGTAATCAAACCTTGAAATGAAATGAAACATGAAAGAGGGAATGAAGAATGAACAAAGCTATGTTACCACTCAACAAACCCTTGAATAAACCTTGGAATGTAGATCTGCAACTTGCATGAAATGGATTCAATGGATGTGGATATTGAACCTTGAATCTTGATTTGAAATAATGCTTTGAAATCTTGAATGGATCATGAAACCTACATCATCATATTAGCTCCAAAAAAATGCATCATGCAAGAAGAATTTGACATGACAATTGGATCTTGATTGCTGCAATAAAACTTCAATAAATTTTCCTTTGAATTCCTTGAATTGATCTTGAAAATTCTCTTGAATTTCTCAAATATTGCTCATAAAAATCTTAGATTGCTTAGATCAAAATTGCTAGGTGAAACATAGTGAAATGACCTTATATTTTAGATATCTATCCTCAATTTCTTGAAATTAAAATATATCACAAGACAAAATCTAAATAGACACTTAGAGAAATTAAAATCTTGCCAAAAATATTATTTAAATTTAGGTCCTAAGGTCAAGGGAGGACCCATTCACCCATGGGAAAATGAATTAAGTCCAAATTAACTAGGAGGGCCCAAACAAGTGTGAAAATGAATTAAGGGGCCAATTAAGGAATAAATAAGCTCGATTAATTAAAGGAGCCCTAAATAAGTGTGAAATTGTAAATGGGTACACTTTATAACACTAAAATAAGACACAATTAAGTCCAAATTAACTAGGAGGGTCCAAACAAGTGTGAAAATGTAAAAGGGATACATTTTTCTACACTACATGTTTACTTTATGGATAATTTTTTTTTACAATTGGATATTAAGGGGCTCTACTATTGGGCCCATTGAAAACTACTAGACCCTTACTATGTTAATACCTTTTTATGATTGTCATATAATCTACATTTCAAAAAATATATTCTATGCTGATAATCTAATTCAATTTTGTTTACAATAATTATTATGTTTATAGTACCTAACTTTCCACATTGAAAATTAGAACATATATAATCTTGTTCAAGATTCAAAGATAATTAAATATAAGATATAACATTCCAACGAACTCAATCTTATACAATATTTCATAGAATATAGTCTATGTTGATAATTTAACATTTGGAACTACATAAGAACACATTTCATATAGTCACTCAAAAGGTCTACTAGACATGTCTAAATTCAACATGGATTGAAATTTGATTCAATTTTGTTTACATCATTTATTTTTTTATAATACCTAGCTTGTCATATTGACAATTCCAACATATGTAATATTGTCCTAGATTCAAAGATAATTAATTATAAGATATAACATTCCAAGGAACTAAATCTTATAGAATATTTCATATAATACATGTACAAGGCTATTGTCTTGCTAAAGTCTATAAACAACGTACAATAATCTTACACAACATACTAACAACTAAATATTACCACCACAGAGCACTTCATAAATAAATAATTGATGTAATCTATCCTTTTTTATATCAATAGCTTAATTTAATTTTAGTCTCTACATCTACAAAAGTTAACATGTTTCCATGTCTTATCTCAAGTTTATTTGTTTGGGTTCACATCTGAAAAAAATATGTATAGTTTTTATCAATATAAGAGTTCACTCTTTTTTTGTAAACCAAAAACCACATTAGATTTAGGGATTAGGATTATAATGTCAAAAAAATATATCATTAAATTTAGTAAATACTAACTAGATTATATTGGTTAACACTCACAACATAATTATAGTTTATTATGAGGGTATTACTAAAGAGGCATGCCAAGGGAGGTTGAAGGAGTGAAGGGTAGATATGAATGTGAGATATATTTGGATGGATGATTATGAAGTTACTTTTAGGACTATGGGAGTGCTTATAGGTGTCCCAAGCATGAATGGTCCAAGTGGGAAGTGTTTTGGTGCTTCACACATTGTGTGGTGGATGAGCAGAAGGTTCATGTCACTAGTCTTTACTATCCGATGTTGACCTAAAGGGTTTGTGGTCATGTAAAGTTAAAGGAAGTTTTTGATCAAACTTAAGGGAGTAATTATAGGTCCCTTCCAACCTATTTTGATATGTTACAATTTTTGATGCATGCATGGTTGGATATTGAGCTGATAGGTTGATGTATTACATGTTTCATCTAATTAGGTAAACCTAATTAATGTTGTAGGTGTTTGAAAATGTAATGCATATAAATGTTATTTCATTTTGGTGTTGTAGAGATGATGTGAGTGAGGTTTGTGTGTCAAAAAAGTGTGATGTGAATTCATAAGTAGAGCATGCAAATGTAATATGAAGAAGAGAAGAGTGGGTGTAAGTGTTGAGAAACATGAAGTGTGTTAAGTCAATAAATTGAGCTTCATTGGAACTATCTCCAACATATTGTAGATGCATTGTATCAGTTCAAATATTAGCAGTGATCCACCCTTCTTTCTCTCTTATTCTCTAGATAGTGAGTCCTCTAGACAGTGAGTCCACTTGGAAGTGAGACTTTTTATAATATTTTATAACTAGTTATAATATATTGTGAGGTAATCCTCATCGTGGTTTTTTCCTTGGGTTTTCCATACATCTAGTGTTCTTGTGTTTTGTGATGTGATGAATGTTTTAATTTCTTATTTTCATTTCTAAAAGCTTGATGAAATATATTGAATAAATGTTTAAGTGGTTTCAAAGAATACTAATTCATGCCCCTCTCAATATTTTGGGTGTTCAATAATTGGTATTAGAGCCTGGTTCCTTGGAAGAAGAGTAACTGCTTGAAGAAGATCATACTCTAGAAGAAATTCCTATGGTAGGATTCACTAAAGAAGATTGCATGGTTGATGTTGGCCTCCTCTAATGGTTCAATAACTAAGCCCTTAAAGCTGCAACTTAGAGATTAGATATCTATACTAAGTAGCTATCTTGATCATCATGAAGGTTAATTTCATTGTCAACCTAGGGATGTGAACTTGAAATGGGTCAGCACTGTCTATGCACTAGGAATCAACTGTAGTCATCCTTATCATATAACTAGAAAGGAAATAGTACTGAAAATGAAATGCTTAAAAGGAATCAACATAAGTACTGAGCATGAATCAAAAACTAAACTAAGCATAAAAAACTGAATTGAAATGGATGACAAAAATAGAAATCTCAGCAAATAGATAGGAAGTTACTTTGTCTACCTTGGTTGGAGGAAAATAAACATAATAGAGTTCCAATGGCTATAGGAACAAACAATTGCTAAGACTACAACTAATTACTGAAAAAAAAAGTAACTTCTAAACTGAATGGATGGAATTCTCACCAAGTGGCCCCCCTTGAATGAGTCTTCCCTAAACTAACTCAGATGCAAAAAATTAGAGTACCATTTTATTCATTGAAAACATGATTACATCATATTAGCAATATGATTGTATTACTTGAAACTGAAAATGCAAGTACAATCTTAGAACATCCAACCCTGGAAAGAGGGACATCTGATCATTATTTGTAGAGGTAAAGATTCCAACTAATTCCTAACTAATTAGGTGGTCAACTCCAACAAACTAGGAGGATGCCATTTATTGAAAGCATGAAAAAGAGGAAGGAGGTTATGCATGCGCCAGATTTAGTCAAACCAGACTTGCCTCAATGAGGATCCAACATAAAAACACCTCCTAGATTTCCTCAACTAACAAACATGATCATTTAAAGGTAAGTTACAACTTTCACATGAGCTAGAAGTTTTCCTCCATTAGAAGTTTTCCCTCCATTGACCTCTTTAATAACCATCTTTTTGACTTCTTTAGCAACCGACCAAATAGCATGAACTCCTTCTACCTCACAATCTTCATTTATATCTACATCTTGATGTGAACCTGCATGATGACATTAGTGTGCACAAAACAATTATGTATCCATAATCACCTTAGAATAACATTCATTCAATCACATGTAAAATTAATATAAATATATCACATAGTAGGTTAATATTATCAAAATTCACAAGGATAAGTTCATGCTCAAGGTTCATAAATTTAGGGAAATAACATAGAGAGTTTCAATAAATAGGTGCTAAAGTCTATAGTAACAACAACAAATATATGATAAACCCTATCAAAATTGAGCCATTATTTGGACTCATCATCTCCCCCCAACCTAATGATTTGCTGGTCCTCCACTAGAGGGAGCTCTATTCCTTTTCCTTGTCAAAGCTCTGAAGTCACCAATTGCTATTTGTCCTTGATTAGTCTCTACAATATCTGAATTTGGATCCCAGTAGAACCCTTGCTTGCTTTCCAATCTGCTCCACCTTGGCCTTTCTGTATCTACATCATACTGATAGTTTATGTAATCTGGTATTGGCCACAATAGGATGGGTGGCTGGAATATCAATGGGAGCCAATAGTGTTGCTTCATCCTCCCAAGATGTATGTACTTGATGCTTCTTTTGCAAGCTGCATAGTAATTCTGCAGGGAATGGGGTTCATCTTGTTTTAACTGATTTGGAAGATCATTCCATCTCTGTGATATATACCCCAATACTATTTTTCCTATAGTAGCAATTATCTGCTCATATTATTGGTATGCTTCCTTCCTAATAGGAATGATCCTATTTTTGTACTCTAGATTATAAAGAATTTTGTGCCAGGTGTAGTAAATGTTTGAAGGGTTACTTGATTAAGCTCTTAGAGAAAAGGGGGTATGGAGTTCTCTTTCTCTATATATTTTAATCTGTTGCCCCCAACTAACTTCATTTTGAATCCATGACATGAATGCCCTCAAATGGATATCCCCAATGTACAACAATGGATTCCACTCATGGTCATTAGGAACAACATAATTATGCAAGTACAATTCACACAACAAAGTTTTAACTTCAAGAGGAGAGGATTGGTAAGCTTGAAAAAAATCTTGTAGAGTTTCAATGGAAGGGTTTAAATTAGAAATGACCCTTGATAGCTTGAAAGAAAGATGATGCTCCTTTCAATGCAGTGCCAATACTCTTGGGGGAGTTCTGTATGCCATCATTTGTGGTACTAGAGTCACCACATTGTCTAATTTATCCTTTAATGTAGTAATCTCTACATTCTTCTCTTCAATTTCTACATTTTTCTTAGTGATTTCTTCCCGTAGCTTGAGTCTTTCTTTATTCCATTCTTCCTCTTTCTCTTGCATTTCATTCCATAAGTCCAGGGCTACTGATGCCCATGAAAAAGTAGAAGGTTTATGTCTTCCTACTAGAATCTTTCCTTGCATTAGTTCGTGCTGTTTATATTGCTTTGTTGCAATGATTCTTGTTGTTCATCTTGCTCTGGTTGCAGTGGTTCTTGATTTTCAACCTGATCTACAACAACAAGCTCTGCCAATCCTATGTTTGCTTGTTCCTCAGAATCTTCTTCCACTTCTACATTTACCTAGCCCTTAGGAGCCTCTGCCTCCTTCCTAGGTGTCCTTCTAAGTCTAGGGATCCTTTTTGGAGGCATATTAGTAGCTGAATCAGTTAGTTTTGACTTCTTTGGAGGGGTTTTATTTTTCTCAACAACTGCAGGATGACCAGTGTTTCCAACTTTCTGCTTCCTAGGGCTAGGTTTTACTTTTTCTAGTTTTTGCTTCTTAGCCTTCCATTTCCTAATTTCTGCCTCTCTCATTTGTGCTTCCTCTTTTCGAAAGGAAGCCCTAGTGTGAACTATAGTTTTAGGGAGAACATTGACATTAGGGTCTGAGGATGAACTTTCTTCATTCAAATACTCTGATTTAGAGGAGCCAATTTCTAATGTTGATTTTGTTGTAGGAGGGTTTTTGCTAGAAGTTGAAGCTCCAGGAGTGGGTTTAGTAACCCTCTCATCCCTACTAACCCTACGAGCTTGGAGCTAACCTCTAGGACCCATAGTTTCTAATATGAATTAATCAATGCTCAAAAATTCTTCCCATGACATACTAGACACTTCTTCCAAAGACTTTTCTACTAACAATTTAATCAAATAGTGATGGAAAATAGAGTTTTCCCTACCTTTCCGTATCTTAGCTGCCATGATTGCAAGAAGGTTATACAACACATTTGGCAGGTTCATCCTCCTACCATGCCTCATGTGATTTAGAAGCTTGAAATGTACAAAATGAAGACATGATTGGCCACCCTCACAGGTAATATATTTGATAATGTAGACAACTTGTTTCCATTTTTCTGGCAGAGAAGTTCTCCTTGTTCCTTGTTTGTCTACCACAAGTGGAGGATCACTAGGCTCAGTGAATTCTACCCTAGCTGACCTAGCATTCTTAGAAACAGGGTAGGGTTCTCCTTCAATAGGAAAACCTGTTACTTCAACAATCCTGTCTTCAGTGACTATAACTTCTAGCCCTTTCACCATCGCCTTACCATCAGAGAGTGTTTGTGCAAATTCTAGAGCAATTTTGTCATTGAAATTGTCTAGTTTCAGAAAGTAGTCTAACCATCCACAATTTTTGAATTTGGCCAGAGAGAGTGCATCTTGTAGGATCACTTGGTGAATTGTAGGTTTATTTTTGATCAGCTGACCTCCCATTTATTCTACTCACAATCTAGAAAAAACCTCTGCAAAATCTTCTTTCCTGCAATCCTTCTTCTGGAATCCCAATTTCTTTCTGCTCCTACAACTCTTCTCCAGTGCTAAAGGTGCAAATGCCATATGACTCTTCAATTTACCTTTTTGGTGGCATTATGACTATGACGAAGGCAATAAAGAGGACATAAAGAGGGACATCATCAAAGAAAATGGCGATGGCTAGTGTCATATCATACATGCAAGACATCATTTCAACTATATCATTTCAAATTTTCTCATTTCAAATTTGCTACCATACTAGTGCATGAATGACATGTATGACACGTGGGCATGTGGGTTCACACTCCCCCCAACCTAAATAAAAGCATGTGTTTGCACATGCTGGGATGTAATTATGATGTAATAGGGCAAAGTACTAATATGTGCTATGTGAAATATCAATATTAATGTACAATAATTAAACAAATGCATTTAAGATAATTAAGATACATCAAGTTGTTATGCATGTACCTAAAAATTTGGAGTGTCATTTGCAAAGAATGTGGAAGGAAGTATCGGTCACTTTAAAAGTACAGTTGAGCTATTAAATGAAGTGATGATGGAGTGAAGTGATGGTGGAGTTATGGAAGAGAGAGAAAGGGTGGAGATGGATGGGCAGATAGATTTATTGATGGAGAAGTTAATTCCCATAAAAGTGGAAATATTTATTATGATTGCATGCGTACTTTGACTAGTCAGAAGGATGGACACTAGGTCCGCTTCCTTCGGTTGCAGGAACTTCAAAGGTTTGGTGTTCAATAAATTGTTGCATGGATTCTTCTTTGGAAGCCAGTTTATGGTATAACCTGAGATGATGACCATTGACCAAGAGCTTGAATCTGACAGGATCAATTGTTGTGAGTTGAACAACACCATTGGATAAGACCTCTGCAACTTCATATGGTCCCAACCACCTGGTTTGTAGTTTTCCTACATTGTCTTTATACTTAGAATCATAAAGAAGTGCCCAGTCACTTGGCTAGAACTTCTTTTCCTTCTTGTCATGCAATCTGACTCTTTAGTTCTACACTATCTCAGCATGATGGAGAGCTGATTTCCTCATCTCATCTAAGGAATTTAGTTGCATCACCCTGTCCTTCTATGCCTTAGATATATCTATCCCTGTAAGGAAAATTAGATGCGGAAAACAATTCTCCTAACGTCAATACCTCAGGGAAGAATGCAAATACACTTTTAAATTTTACAATTATAGACCAATTAAGATGCACTATGAAATAGATAACAAAAAAAGAGTATTTGACAATCACACATGAACACCAGATATACGTGGGAAAACCCTTATGGGAGAAAAACCAACCACACCAAGAGAAATTACTTTGTATTATAGTAACAAAGATTACATAGAAATGCCAGACTTATCTTTCTGGTGTCATTATACAACAACATTCACCATGAACAATCTTGTATAGGAACCTTCAAGTTATAGACTTTACAGAATAGAATTCATTTACTGATCATCCAAAAATTTGTTGAATCAACCTTCAAACCAACCAATAATCCAACCATCCAACCGATCACAATCTGCAATCTCAGAGTATATCCATGTCGATCCATGTCCATTGAGCTTCCTCACAGAACCGTCACAACAAACAATCTTCCAACTATTCAGATTCAACTTCTCCTATTGGTCCACGAGACTCCACATAGGATGGTCAAACGGTCAACAAAATTCACACTGTATTGGCATCTCGGTGAGACACTGACAATGTCTCGTCGATGCCACATAGCCTTTATATCGATGTCACCAAGAGTCACTGTTATCGCCAAGACGTCCTATTGAGCTTTCAGTGTTACGTTGAATCACCAAGCAGTCGCCTAGACCTATCACTTTCTCTAGGAGATCATAGCGAGTCACCAAAGGTTATATCAAAGTCACAAGTCATATCGAGCTCCAAAGAATAGTCAGAAAGACTTACATCTTTCGCCGAGAGAATATACCAAACTCCAAGACTTACCCCAAAGGCTTCAACATAAAGCACTGTCGGTGAGACATGTCACTTTCGCTAAGACATCACACCGAGCTCTAGGACTTACCCCAAAGTGTTCATCTATCACCAATAGTTATACTGAAGATCCCAAAAGGTGTTTCTGTCGGTGATACCTTCAACGTTCGCTGAGACGTCTTCCTGAGACCTTTGAGTTACCCCAATAGCTAACACTTGAGCCTCCGTCGGTGAGACATTTACACATCACCTAGACTTCATAACGAAACCTTAGTGTTACATCGATGAATCCCGAGAGTGTCCCCATCGGCGTGACCTCCACTGTTCACTAAGACTTCTCACCGAACCAACATAGGCTATCCCAAAGCTTGTGGTCGCCAAGAGTCTCCCCGATGCCCGATTGAATGACCTATCGGCCAAAGGTCTCTCAAGCGCTAAGAGGTCATACTGAACACTCCTTGTCACAGCGATAGCTCCACAGTGAAAGCATTCGACAAGACATAAACAAGGTCACATCGACCTGTTCAAAACATGATGTATCAAAGGTGCTAGTCAGCCAGACATGGTAGATGTCATACCGACTTTTCTCTAACAGAGGTTTCAGCCTGTGATGATTGAGGCACATATTTGCAACAATCTCCCACTTGATAAAGATCATACAGGCACCTCCAGAGCACAACATAATTTATTGAAAATCATGGGCACTAAGGCCCATTGAACTGGCACACCACCTGAACTTGTCTATGCTCACTAGCTTCGTCAAAGAATTTGCAACATTCTCCAAAGTATCAACCTTTTCCAAATTGACCTTTCCATCCTCCACCATATCTCATACAAAGTGGTACTGTACATCAATATGTTTCATCCTGGCATGGAAAGTAGGGTTCTTTGCTAGATAAATTGCACTCTGATTGTTACAAAAAATAGTTATTTCCCCTGCGTCAAAACCAATGTTATAACACAAATGTTTCAACCAAACTGCTTCTTTACAAGCATGAGTAGCTGCCATGCATTCAACCTCTGTAGTGGACAAAGCGACTATAGCTTGCCACTTACTCATCCAGCTCACTGCACCACCATTCATCATGAAAATGTATCCACTGGTGGATCTCCTGCTGTCAATGTACCCTGCCCAATCAGAATCTACATATCCACGAATGCTGAGAGTCCTCTATGATTCAACCAAATTCCCATGGTAACACAAAGCAAAATATGAAGTTCTCTTCAAATATTTGAAAACTCTTTTCACAGCATCCCAATGTGTTCTTCCTGGATTAGCCATAAATTGACTAAGTACTCCCACTGCTTGGGCAATGTCTGGCCTTGTAGAGACAATTGCATACATGAGACTGCCAATCGCACTAGCATAGGGTACACTGGTCATGTCCTCCATCTCAGTAGGAGATTTTGGATAGTCTTCAACAGATAGCTTCATTCCCTACATGACTGGAACCACTAGTTATTTGCAATCATACATACAAAATCTCTCAAGAACAGTCCTTATATACTTACTCTGACTGAGCCATAGTTTTCTATTCTTCCTATCCCTGGTTATCTCCATCCCTAGAATATACCTTGTTGCACCAAGATCCTTCATTTCAAACTTAGCAGACAACTGAGACTTAAGTTCATAAATCATTAGCTTGCTATTGCCTATGAACAACATATCATCAACATAGAGAGCAATAACTAATACTTGATCACTTTCAGCTTTATAATATAGAAAATGATCAGATTTTGATCTCACAAATCCCAAAGACAATACAAAAGTATCAAATTTCTGGTACCACATTCTAGGTGACTGCTTTAACCCATACAGAGACTTCTTTAATTTGCATACCAGTTTTTCTTTACCTTTTTCAACAAAGTGCTCAGGTTGGGACATATAGATTTCTTCTTCAAGATCACCATGAAGAAATGCTGTCTTCACATCCATCTGTTCTACCTCTAAGTCATATGATGCTACAAGTGACAAAATAAATCTGATAGATGTCAGCTTTGCTACAGGAGACAAAATCTGCCCATAATCAATTCCCTTGACCTAGGAATAACCCTTTGCAACCAGTCTTGCCTTGTACTTTTCTACACTGCCATCTAGACCAATCTTTTTCTTAAATACCCATTTGCAGTCAACAGCCTTTCTGCCTTTAGGCAAGGGCACCAAACTCCAGGTTTCATTCTTCTCTAATGATGCCATCTCTTCGTTCATGGCTTCCAACCAAGAGTCTGAATCAAACATTTTAAATGCCTCTTTTATAGTCCTAGGCTCATCGGTACTAGAAATCAAAGCATAGGCACAAGTAGAATCAATCAATGAGAACCCATACCTATCTGGTTGTTTTATTTCTTGGGTTGACCTCCTCACTTGTTGAGGCTGAGGTTCTTCTTCTTCAGAACTTTCAGAACTGCTCGAGCTCTCCTCAGTTTCAGGTACATTTTGAATTTTCAATTCTTCTTTCTCTAGTGTAGGAGGAATTAATGCTACATCCTTATTGTTTTCTGACTTTGTCTAACTGCAGATCCAAAGTGGAAGGTTTCAGCTCACGAAAGATTACACTTCTATTATATACAACCTTCTTTGTATCAGGATTCCAAAGCTTGTATCCTTTTATGACAACACTATAGCCAATAAAAATACATTTGACAGCCTTGTTCTCCAATCTAGATCTTTTCACATCCAACACATGATCATATGCCTCACAACCAAAAACACGAATATGTCTTAAAGAGGGCTTCTTACCAGACAATGCTTCCAAAGGTGTTTTCTCAACAAGAGTAGAATTTGGAGAACGATTAATTAGATAACATGCAGTAGACACAGCCTCAGCCCATAATTTCTCCTTCAAGCCAACACTATTGAGCATACTTCGTGCTCTCTCCATCACTATCCTATTGAACCTTTCTGCAACTCCATTCTGCTATGGACTATAAGGTGTAGTCTTGTGTCTTTTAATTCCATGGTCTTTACAGTATCTTTCAAATTCATCAGAATAGAATTCACCGCCATTATCAGTCCTTAAGCATTTTATTTTTCTACCAGTCTGATTTTCTACAAGGTTCTTAAATTCCTTAAATCGACTGAATACCTCTGATTTACTTTTCAAAAAATATACAAATGCTCTTCTTGAATAATCATCAATGAACGACACGTAGTATCTTGATTTAGACAAAGAAGGAACATTCACTGGACCAAACACATCTGAATGAATATAATCTAGCAAACTAGATGATTTATGAGGACTGGAATAAAAAGAAACATAGTGCTGCTTTCCATATATACAGTGTTCATAGAATTCAAATTCAAGATTACAATCTTCAAGCCCCTCAACTAGGTTTTTGTTCTTCAAGGTTTTTAAACCTTTCTCTCCTATGTGGCCTAACCTATGATGCCAAAGCATAGTCTTCTCTGCAGGAAGTTTTACTTCCATAGAGTTTACATAATTAGGGATATTTCCCTCTTTACCTCCATGAGTAGCTTTCAGTGACTTTCCAGAGACACTGCTACATTGAACAGCCTGTGCATCCAACTTGTATAGGGTACCAATTTGAGCACCTCTAGCCAACACCATTGAACCTCTAGTTATCTTGCAGCCACTTCCAGAGAACGTAACTTATTCTCCAATATCATTCAGCATACTTATAGAAAGTAAGTTTCGAGCTAGACCTAGTATATGCATTACATTATTAATCCCCTTCACTCTTCCATCAGGGAATTATATTCTGACTCTTCCACGGCCAACGATCTCCAAAGTTGAATCACTCACCAAGTACACCTTTCCACCATCGTATTCTTCATACTTTGTGAACCACTCTCTATGAGATGTCATGTGGAAAGATGCTCCAGAATAAATCAGTTAGACATCATCTGATGCCTGTGTAGCCAAGGCTACAATGAAGGCGTCACCATCACTATGAGAAGAACCATTATCGGAAGAGCCCTTCTTCTTTTTCTCCTCTTTACAATCCTTTCGGACATGACCAGGTTGCCCACAGTTCCAACACTTCACCTTGGACTTCTTGCCAAGAGACTTTGATCTCCCTTCTGATTTTGATTTGGACTTCTTGTCCTTCTTCTTTCCTTTCTCCTTTGACCTTCCTCTGACAGCAAGAGCCTCCTTCGCCATCTCAGAAGATTTCCTTCTCATTTTTTCTGACAGCAAAGAACCAACAATATCTTCCATCTTGAAACTGGATGTTGTACTCCCAATAGCCATCACTAGATGATCCCATGAGTTTGGCAAAGAACACAATAGTAGCATACAACGATCCTCTTCTTCAGTATTCACACCAATAGATGTCAATTGAGCAAGCAACATGTTAAATGCGTTTAAATGATCAACCATAGACCCTCCTTCCTGCATTCTCAAAGAATACAACTTCTTCCTCAGGAACAATTTATTCACCATGGACTTCTCCTGATAAATAGACACCGGTCTCTTCCACAAAGAAGAGGCAGTCTTCTCCTCATGCACATTCAGAAGAACTGAGTCTGCCAAACAAAGCCTTATCAGCCCCTTAGATTTCCTATCTGCAAGGTCCCAATCTTCTTGCTTCATGCCTGTAGGTTTCACTCCAGCCACAACAATCCAAAGATCACGATCCACTAAAAGATCCTCCATCTTGAGTTTCCACAACTCAAAGTTACTGCCATTGAATTTCTCTATTTCAATCTTACCAGATGTACTAGCCATCTCAATCTGTAATTAGAAATAACAAACTCTACAAGACTCCCATTAAATAGAATTGACTCAAAAAACCCAACGTACCCACAAGGATAACACAACTGGCCAGGCTCTGATACCACATGTAAGGAAAATTAGATGTGGAAAACAATTCTCCTAACGTCAATACCTCAGGGAAGAATGTAGATACACTTTTAAATTTTACAATTACAGACCAATTAAGATGCACTATGAAACATATAACAGAAATAGAGTATTTGACAATCACACATGAACACCAAATATACGTGGGAAAACCCTTACAGGAGAAAAACCCACCACACCAAGAGAAATAACTTTGTATTACAGTAACAAAGATTACATACAAATTCATGACTTATCTTTCTAGTGTCATTATATAGCAACATTCACCATGAACAATCTTGTATAGAAACCTTCGAGTTACAGACTTTACAGAATAAAATTCATTTACTGATCATCCAACAATCTGTCGAATCAACCTTCGAACCAACTGATAATCCAACCATCCAACCGATCACAATCTGCAATCTCAGAGTATATCCATGTCGATCCATGTCTGTCGAGCTTCCTCACAGAATCATCGCAACGAACAATCTTCCAACTGTTCAGATTTGGCTTCTCCTATTAGTCTATGAGACTCCACATAGGACAGTCAAATGGTCAACAAAATTTGCACTGTATTAGCATCTCGGTGAGACACTGACAGTGTCTTGCCGATGCCACATAGCCTTTATATCGATGTCACCAAGAGTCACTGTTATCGCCAAAACGTCCTATCGAGCTTTTAGTGTTATGCCAAATCACCAAGCAGTCACCCAGACCTATCGCTTTCGCCAGGAGATCATAGCGAGTCACCAAGGGTTATACCGAAGTCACAAGTCATATCGAGCTCCAAAGAATAGTCAGCAAGATTTACATCTTTCGTTGAGAGAACATACCGAACTCCAAGACTTACCCTGAAGGCTTCAACATAAAGAACTATCGGCGAGACATGTCACTTTTGCTAAGACTCACACTGAGCTCTAGGACTTACCTCGAAGTGTTCATCCATCGCCAAGAGTTATACCGAAGATCCCAAAAGGTGTTTTTGTTGGTGAGACCTTCAACGTTCGTTGAGACGTCTTCTCGAGACCTTTGAGTTACCTCGATAGCTAACACTCTAGCCTCCGTCGATGAGACATTTTCAGATCGCCCATACTTCATAACGAAACCTTAGTGTTACATCAATGACTCCCGAGAGTGTCCCCGTCGCCGTGACCTCCACTGTTCGCTAAGACTTCTCACCGAACCAACATAGGTTATCCCGAAGCCTATGGTCGCCAAGAGTCTCCCCGACACCTAATTGAATGGACTGTCGGCCAGAGGTCTCCCGAGCGCTAAGAGGTCATACCAAACACTCCTTGTCACATCGATAGCTCCACAGTGAAAGCATTCGGCAAGATATAAACAAGGTCACAATGACCTGTTCAAAACATGATGTATCAAAGGTGCTAGTCGGCCAAACATGATAGATGTCATATCGACTTTGCTCTAATAGAGGTTTCAGCCTGTGATGATTGAGGCACATATTTCCAACAATCTCAAGGGCTAGAGCTGTCTTAAGAGTTTTGTGTTCAAACTCTATAGGCATCATGGCTATTTTTTATACAATAATTCAAAAGGAGTAAAACCAATGGTGGTTTTCCAAGTGGTTCTATAAGCCCAAAAAAATTCTCGCAACCTATTTGACGAATATTTTCTATGAATTGCCACTATTTTGGTCAAAATTGCCTCTATTTCCCTATTTGTTATCGTAGACTGGCCATTGGCTTGAGGGTGATAGGGTGTAGATTTCCTATGCTTTACATTATAGTCATTGACCAATGCCATGACAAGAGTTGATGTAAACTGAGCCCCTTGATTTGTGACTATCACTCTAGGAACTCCATAGTGTGAAGATTTCTTCATTATTGTCTCTAGCATGTTTCATGGCTTTGACCTCAACCCACTTAGTCACATAGTCAGTGCAAACCAAGATGTAAGATTTTCCATTTGATGGTGGATTAATTGGACCTACAAAATGAAGTCCCCATTTATCAAATGGTGTGATAACTACTTGAGGGTATAGAGGCATCTCATCTGATTTAGTTGGCTGACCCATCCTCTAACATCTATCACACTTCCTAGTGTACTTGCCTACATCCTTATGTAGTGTGGGCCAATAATATCTTGTATTGAGAATATTCATGGCTGCTCTCTTAGCTGCAAAGTGCCCTCCACAGGGTTCATTATGACATGCATGTAATATATCATCAACCTCTCTTACACATTTTCTCATCACATGATCTAGTCCAATATAGAATAAAAAACATGCAATCCATGCAAATGAAAAAGTTTTCTCAATGAGAACCCTTCTCTCTTTTGGAGAGAAATGAGGGGGAACTCTCCCTGTAACTAGATAGTTGGCTATATCTGCATACTAGGGTGTGTGCACACTGATGGAAAATAAATGTTCATCAGGAAAGGAGTCGTTAATGACTCGAATGTCCTCTGAAGTAGTCAATATGGAGAGAAAACCTTCCACAAAATTTTCCTTACCTAGTTTGTCTATAATGGTGATATCAAATTCCTGCATTAATAGCAACCACCTAGCTAACCTTCCTGAAATCAATGGCTTATTCATGTAAGGTATCTTATGGCTACATGGTCTGTATGGACAAAGATTTGATATTCTGTGATATAATTCTTGAACTTGTTGAGAGCATAAATGAATGCCAACATCTCCTTCTCTATCATTGTGTAGTTAAACTCAGCTCCTTGTAGGTTCTTGCTAACAAAGTAGATTGCATTCTCTATTGCTCCCTCTTTTTGTCCCAAGACAACCCCTATAGCATAATCAGATGCATCTGTGTGAATATGGAAAGGGAGTTCCCAATTAGGGCCTTTGAGCACAAGAGCATGGATTAAGGCTATTTTTATATCAAAGAATGCTTTATCACAATCCTCTATCCACTAGAACTCAACATATTTAGTTAGAAGATTATAAAGTGGTGCTATCATCTTGCTGAAATATTTCATGAAGCACCTATGGTATCCTGCATGTCCCAGGAAACTTCCAACATCTTTTTTTTTGACAAGAATAGGAAGATTGATAATCACCTCAATTTTGGTTGGGTCCACTTGAATTCCTTTCTGAGAGATATAATGGCCAAATACTACTCCTTACTGCATCATCATAAATAATTTCTCACTGTTCAAAGAAAAATTATCGTCCTCACATCTCTACAAAACCTTTCTTAGATTTTCCAATACTTTTGCAAAATCAGTACCATAAGTAGTAAAATAATCCATGTAGATCTTGATACAATCATGTTAGATATCTGATAATATACTAATAACTTCTCTTTGAAAGGTTGCAGGTGCATTACATAAACCAAATGGGAGTATTGAATAGGCATAAGTCCCCCAAGGATAGGTAAAAATTTTCTTCTGTTGATCTTCAGGTGCAATCTGTATCTGATTATAACCACTGAATCCATCTAGGAAGGAAAAATACTGCTTACTTGCAAGTGAATCCAATACTTGCTATATAAAAGGAAGGGGAAAATGATCCTTTTTGGTGGCAGAGTTTAGTTCTCTATAGTCAACAAAACTCTCCATTTACTTCCCTTTTTAGGCACAATTACCAAAGGGGACACCCATTGGCTATCTGAGATAGGGTAGATAAATCCTACATCCAATAACTTCTGTAATTCCCCTTTGACAATCTCCCTCAATGCAAGGTTGATTCTCCTTTGTGATTGCCTTACTGGTGTGCATTCATCTCTAATGTAGATCCTATGAGTATAGAGATTGTGATATATTCCTTTCATGTCATTGTAATCCCATGCAAATGCATACTGATGTATCTTCAACAGGTTTGTTAGGGACAACTGCTGCTCTTGACTCAACTTGCTATTAATATTAAAAAATTTCCCCTCTGAAACTTGTACTTGTGTGGTCAACTCAATCATGGATGTTTCACTGATGCTTGACATTTTTAGTTCATGTGGTAACAATGTATGAAGCATATATGTTGCTGTAGGAAATCTAGGTGCAGGAGGAGCAGGAAGAAGTGTCTACAATGGACATGGAAAATTAGATTCATGAGTGGATGATTCTTCATGCACTTCATAATGGTTCTAAATTATATGGGATAATATTTCATCTTCTTCTTGAAGCTTCATGAAAGGAATTCTACCTATCATCATGAGTTGTGCTACTGAATTGACCTCCTCGGCCTCTTCTCCAACATGTGGCCATATGGGGTTGTCCATATCATGGGATGGTTGAGCAGGAGGGTAGAGGAACAACTTCTTAGTGCTTCTCTCATTAGAAATAGTTATGTCCCCTAATCGACATCCAATATAAGCATCTATTGTAGCTAACCATGGCCTACCCAAGATAATGGGATACACTCCTAATGTAGCTTTATAGGAAAGAATCATGAAATCTACTGGATATTCCCAATAGTCTAAAGTAACAACAAGGTCTTCTACTATACCATTTGGTTTGACAATGGAACTATCATCAAGTTTAGGACAGTAGGAGTAGGTTTCATATTTGCAACATTCAGTTGTTGCATGATATCCTTAGTCATCACATTGATTGCTGCTCCCAAGTATATTAGAGCATTCTTTACTTGGATTCCATTGATGATGACTCCAACTACAAGACTACCTGGGTCATTATATTTAGGAACATTGACTTTCCCAAGCATGATATCTGCCAACTATCCCACCACATGAATGGTAGTGGGGTCCTTTTTCCTCCCTAACTTTTTGAGGCATGCTTCCTTGATTGCCTTACTATATATGGGGACATCTTTTATATCCTAGAACAAGGGTATCTTGAAACATATGTGCTTCAATTGCTCCAAAATATCAAAGGTTGTTTCTTCCTTCTCTTCCTTTTGCTTACCAACTTCTAACCTTTGAGGAAATGGCGGGTCTTGATTAGACAACAAAACTAGTTCGGGATTCTTGGACACACTTGAATGAGCAGGGATATCAGATGGATTCTGGTGTTCCTCCTCTTCCATAGGAAGCTTCGTTATGATAGGAGTGGAAGGAGATGACAAAGTGGTTCCTAAATGCAGATGGATATCACTCACACTCATAGCATATGTAGGAAATTGATTAGGATCTACAGAGTATACTGGCTGCTACTGTGGTTTGCTATTTGGGTAAGGAGTGGGTTAAGCTGGTAATTGAGTAGGTCTAGGTGTGCTAGAATTTGAGCTATTAGGAGGAGGCATTATGGTAGGCTATTGAGGCTGTGGAGGTGGCTGCATATAACTTGTTGGCTGATTTGGCCATTGCTGTCCTCCCCTCCATTGGGATGTCTACTGCTAGTTTCCTAGAGGTTGCTACCAATTCCCCTCGAATTGCTACCACTGAGGTGGAGAGTTTTGGTAATTGGGCCATTTATTTGGAGGGTTGTTCCAAGGATGAGGTGGATAGCCTCCAAATTTGGATGGGTATGGGGGTTGCCATTGATTACCAGATGTATAAGAATTGAAATAAGGTCTACTAAAAGATAATGGATTTGGTGGCATACCTTGTCTTGGAGCCCATAGTCTTCTTTGTGCAATGTAGAAAACCTGATCATCATCAACCTGAACTGGCCTGAATTCTAGTGGAATTTTCTTGCTATCAATGTTGGCTACCATTTTGCATCTACAGTCCTTTTTCTTGCAGTGAGGACAATATTCTGCCAACATTACTTCTGCCTCCTCTTGTTTCTTCTTTGCTTGAAGAGTGTCTAGCTGAGTATCCATATTGTTTATGATATCCTACTTGAAATCTATCAGCAAATGAGTAATTTCCACCCTTGAAACTCCATTAGTGGAGGATTTACCCATAGAAGATTGGTAACCTCTTCCTTTCTTTAGAGCTTCCTTGGAGTAGTTTTGACATATATTCTTAATATCATCCTAGGGAACTTGGGTGATAGCCCCTCCTATCAGGTCCAAAGCATCAATGCAAGTTTCACTGATCCCCCTGAGGAAGAGCAAATTTTGAGACTCTTCATTGAGTGCATGATGTGGGGATTTCTATAGGGAAAACAAGAACCTTGAAATAGAGTCCTCCAAAATTTCATCTTCCTTCTGCTACATCTTGAAGATATCATCTCCTCTCATATCACTACCCCTACAGTATTCTTTATATTTCTCAAGAAACTTTGTTTTCATATCATCCCAAGTCTCTACAGTATTCCTACCCAAGCTCTTAAACCATCTTAATGTAGCTTCTTTCAAGGTAGTACAGAACAATTTAAGCCTATGAGCATCAGTAGTATAGTCATAGCTTCTACAGAGGATATCAAACTCAAACAAGAAAGTGTCAGGGTCCTCTGCCACAAGCCCATATAACATAGGAAGAACTGAAGTAGGGATGTTCTTGAGATTATCAACTTCATTTTGGTGGGTGATAGGAAATGGAAACGATGGTTGGTTAGGTCTATTTTGATTTTGACCAGCCATATTTGCTTGATGGAGTGCCAAAGAAAATGAATTCTCAATCAGGTTTTGGGCAGCTTGCTCTTCAAAGGAAGTTTCAAAATTGGTCAAATTGGGAAATACATCAACAAAAGGATTTTCCTCCTCTTCTTCTTTGTCTCTTGGCAGATTTTGCAACTCAACTAGCTGGTTATTAGGATTATGGTCATTAGGAAGGAATCTCCCATGAGCATCTCTTCTCCTTCCTCTATGCATGCGGTATTAACTCAATATCAAACAACTCACACAAAGAATTAGTGAAAGAATAACAGATCATTACTTTTCTCAAATGAAGGGTATGCTAGGAACAAACTCTAGAGATACTAAAACAAGAAAGAAACTATAAATGACTCCAAGGAACTTCCTAGTTTGACACCATCCCCAGAAATGGTGCCAAAAATGTCGGCCTCCTCTAATGGTTCAATAACTAAGCCCTTAAAGCTGTAACTTAGAGATTAGATATCTGCACTAAGTAGTTATCTTTCTCATCATGAAGGTTCATTTCATTGTCAACATAGGGACGTGAACTTGAAATGGGTCAACATTGTCTGTGCACTAGGACTCAACTGTAGTCATCCTTATCCTATAACTAGAAAGGAAACAATACTAAAAATGAAATGCTTAAAAGGAATTAACATAAGTACTGAGCATGAATCAACAACTAAACTGAGCATCAACAATTGAACTGAAATGGATGACAAAAATATAAATCTCAGCAAACAGACAGGAAGTTACTCTATTTTCCTTGGTTGCAGAACATACACAAAACATAGTTCCAATGGTTGTAGGAATAGACAACTACTAAGACTACAACTAATTACTGAACATAAAAGTAACTACTAAACTAAATGGATGGAATTCTCACTAAGTGGGCCCCCTTGAATGAGTCTTCCCTAAGCTAACTCAGATGCAGAAAATCATAGTATCATTTTATTCATTGAAAGATTGATTACATCATATCAACAATATGACTGCATTAATTGAAACTAAAAAATGCAAGTACAATCTCAGAACATCCAACCTTGGAAAGAGGGACATCTGATCATTATTTATAGAGGGAAAGATTCTAACTAATTCCTAACTAACTGGGCGGTCAAATCCAACAAACTAGGAGGACACCATTTATTGAAAGCATGAAAAAGAGGAAAGAGGTTATGCATGCACTAGATTTAGTCAAACCAGACTTTCCGCAATGAGGATCCAACATAACAATACCTCCTAGATTTTCTCAACTAACATACATGATCATTTAAAGGTAAGTTACAACTTCCACATGAGCTGGAAGTTTCCCTCCATTAGAAGTTTTCCCTCCATTGACTTCTTTAATGACCATGTTTTTTACTTCTTTAGCAACTAGCCAACTTGCATGAACTCCTTCCACCTCGCAATCTTCATTTATATCTACATCTTGTTGTTAACCTGCATGATGGCATTAGTGTGCACAAAAAAATTGTGTATCCATAATCACCTTAGAATAATATTCATTCAAGCACATGTAAAATTAACACAAATATATCACATAGCAGGTTAATACTATCAAAAGTCACAAGGATAAGTTCATGCCCAAGGTTCATAAATTTAGAGATATAACATAGAGAGTGTCAATAACCAAGTGCTAAAGTCTATAGTAACAACATCAAATATATGATAAAACCTATCACAATTGAGCCATGATTTGGACTCATCAGTTGATATAAATGGAGAACTCATATTGGATCTTGAAGATATGGAAATAATTGAAAGTGAGAACAAAGATTTGAAAGAAAATGTCAAGGAAGTAGATGAATGCATTAGAAATTTGAGGGAGTAAATCAAGAAGTTCAGAGAAAGACACAAGGAACTTAATGAGTAGTTGAAGCAATCAAATGAGACAATCACCGGTTTGAAAGTGCAAGTTGAAGAGGGAAAATGAGTTGAAGAGTGCCTAAATGATAATTTGAAAAGAAAATATGTAGAATGTTCAAAACTTGAAGAAGAGGTTGTGAATTTGAGATAAAATCTAGAGAAAGATAAGAATTATGAAGAAAAAATTAAAGAAGAGCTCTACAATACTTGATGAAATGATTGCAAATTAAAAGAATTCTAAAGACAAAGGAGGAAAAGGGTTTGAAAAAGAAGAAATTTCAAAAGAAAATTATACACCAAGTACTGAGTAGAAGAATAATAAACAAAAGAAGATTGGAGACAAGAAGAGAAGTGGCAAGTGATAAGACAAAACTGGGGTAAATAATAAACTAGGTTCAACTTGGTCTAAGTGTCAATTTGGGGATCATAAGCTTGCGAGAGGTGTTGCAGAAGTATACCTAAGGGAGGAAAGAAATGAATGAAGTGGGGATGAATGTAGCTAGAACACACATAAATTTCCTAAGTGAAAATATGGTTTAACTTTTCTATTCTTCCTTTTTGATAGGAACTTGCTAAGAATTGTGATAGGAACTATTATAAAAACAGTAGTAGTCTATGAAAGTAACAACAATCTGTGACAATAGTAGTAGCAATTTATAGCAGAAAGTAAAACACACTTTAAGCTCTTCCACACCAAATTAATAATACTGAAATCAAACTAAACTCATATTGAAAAATAATTTTAATTTAAATCTTATTGAAATCCATGCTAGAACAAAATCTATCTTAATCAAACCAAATTGAAAGAAAGCAAAATATAGGAAATAAAACATCACCAAGCTTCCCCAAGGAGTGGGCACTTGCTCTTGGTTCACATGGTGGAAGAAATGAACATAGCTCTCTTACACTAGGTTGATGATGCAAAATATTATTTTATTTATCAAAGGTTCAATACAAAGTCTATGCTACAAAAGTCTGTGTTCCTCTTACAATATGCTTACTTATATATGCATTGTTTGAAACAACGAAATACATAAAATATAAAGTTTGCTGTGGCATGCAAACAACAAACTAGAAGAGACAAAAATATGTGTCGCTAACCATAAATTAAATCAACCTCGTTATAACTGAAGATGAAAATAGAAGACGTGAAGGTTTGTAGATTTTTCTCTAGCACATTAGCAACACATCTCCATCATGAGTTTCCTTCCTTAGTCGAATGGTGCACGTGGAACCTAGTCGAGTGCACTTTTCTCTATTCATTTTGTTGGCCACAAACTAAACATTGTCTCATTATAACAGATTGCATAAATATAAGGTTTTTGGTTAATTATATGCAACTAGAAATTGCATCTCCATTCAGATTTGTTCATTAATAATCTCACGGGTTCTTGTGCTTATTTGGATTCAACAATGAAGAGGTAATCAACGCCACCTTGGAGGTTTATGTCATGACATAAATAAATTGTTGGTCAAAAAGTAATACACAAAATTTTTTGACCAGAAAGTGAAAGGTAGATCCACACCCTTAAATTTTCATGCTACATTATATATTTTCTTGACATAGTGAAATAATTATTAGTAAATACAATCTGATATTATTTATTCACATATTTTATCTAAAAACTAAATTAAAGATTACTTATGTATATTAAATCATATGCAACATAAAATGGCAAAATGGTATGATATGGAATGGAAATGGAATGTGGGAATGGGTATGAAGGCATATGAAATAGGCTAAAATGTGGCATAAAATGGGACATAATTGGATCTCATTAGCAAGAATGTCTCGAATCAAAGGAAAGACTTCAAAAGACCACCTCTTAGACAACCAAATGCACAGAGGTACCCATATTTTAATGGTTATTGTTATTCATGCAATAAGTTTGGATATAATGCTATAGATTGTAGAAGTAGAATGTGTTGGCACCATCAAATTTTTAAATTTGAAGTGCCTATTAGAAACCAAGATCAGATTTGCAAACCGAAAAGACCTTCCACAGAAGAGAAAATCAGAAAAAGCAGAGAGGTTGCAAGAAGATGTGCAACATAATATTATTCGAGAATTTATAATTACATGATAATGATTTGCTTTATAAAAGAAAAGATGCATAACCCTAATCTTATCTTGAGCAACAAGATATCTCAACAAGATAAGGATGACAACTAATTAACCTAGGAATTAAATAATTACCTAAGTAAACTTATGCAAAGTGTAATTAAATATTAATTACACCAACACCCCCCCATAAGTGCAACTTAGGGAGAAGCAAAATTATTATGCAAAGATGAGTCCTGACAACAAGGCCTGATCAAGTACTCATGTACAAATGCAAATATGAGGTAGAGAAGGAAAACCCAGTGGGACAAAACCCCCCTCAGTGAGATGACTGCTGCAAAGAAGCACTGGAAGAACACTGTGGAGTAACATTGGAACCGCAATCTAACAAGCAAGGAAAGATACCTCTGTCTACAAGAAACCAAAACCGAAATCATAATATGACAACAAACCCGATGCCACAGAACACTGGAAAACTCACAAACTGGAACAACCCTGGAATCTGTGAAGCAACAGTAAATGATATGATGACATAATCTGGAAGTCGTGTATCTCGATGCCGATGCCAAACTGTGACTGAAACTCTTCCATGGGAAGGAGTACCAAAAATAGACTCTGGAACATTAACCATAAAAAAATGGCACTCACTGAGAAGAATTTGAACCAATGAGGATCAAGAAACATAATCTCCCAACTGAAGTGTGAACCGATGAATTCGATATGTGTCAAGTAATAGCAAAAAATGTGGCCAAAAGAAACTAGGAAACCAAATAACCCATACGAGTTGCCATCAAAACAAAATGGATATGGAGATCAAAGTGCATGCACACTCTAATCAAATTTATTATGCAAGAAACCCCCTTGATGGAACTTTATCTTAGTTCATTTATTACAATAACCTAATGATTGTAAAAGGAGAGCATCATAAACATGCATAAACAAAAAATAACATGATGTGGTACTGAAATGAAGTGCATATATTCAGGTTTCACTTTTCCAACTGCTAAAACATCCAAGTAATCTCCAGAACACCCATCGGGACAAATCTAGAATAAAAATAAACTTGGGATAGATACAAAAAAAAGTGCATGGACAGCAAGATAAAGCTCCTCAATACCTTTCCAATGCCGCAAAGAGGACGAAAATCAGAGATCGTGGAAAAAAGTTATGAGCTCGGAAACCCAAAATGAACATCTAACTTCAAACAAAACGAATAGAAGATAAACAGAAAAATTCTAAAAAATAACCTGCACCACTAGAAATTTCTTGGAACCAACTTTCCGGAAATATCTCATTTTCCCAATTTCGATACCGTATGCCCAAGTTATGACCAAAAGAAAAAAAGTGCTCCTTTAGGAAAAATCAGGGCTAGGAGAGGGCAAAGAGGCTGTTCGGCCGATGACATCATGCTGACATCAGCACTTCATTGGTTTAACTTTGACAGCCATCTGGCTGTTGGGGCAAAAAAATGCCCCCCTGCTAGAAAAAAATTTCAGTTGCTGGAATATTCTGTAGAGTGCCAGAATATTCTGAGATGCCAGAATATTCTTTGTCGGCAGTTGACCTGGGGCTAGTCACGAGTGCAGGCCTTCGGTCACCAATGGGACCGCCCGTTGGTGCAGAATGGCCCACGGGGGCTGAGTCGAGGCCCCCGGTTGTCCATATGACCGGGGTGGAGTCGGAAGGAGCCCGTGGGGGCTGGGCTGGAGCTCAACGGTGGAGGTGGGCGGCGCCACCAGCAGCGGTGGTGGATTGGTGGCCGCCGAGTGGCAGATCCGTTTTGAACTAGAAGTGCATGCACAGTTCCCAAAAAAGGCACATTTCTAAAAAAAATTCAATTTTTCGTGCATCGATCTGCGTGCTGGGGAGGCCGTACGGCCCCCTGGCAATTTTTTTTCCTTCTAGACCAACTTCACCAAAATCGATGAAATGAAAGGCATTTGAAGGGTTTTTGGCCACTGCGAATGCGATGGTGACCTCCGTTTTTGCTGAAACTGCTCCAAAAATTTGGCTACCCCTAGAGCTTGCAAAAAAACTTTGAGCTTGAAACCCTCACAAATCTGGCAAATGATGGCCAAAATCTGCAAAAGAAAAGCCAATCTTGACTTTTTCCAACACTCTGAATCCAATGGTGAAGCCCGATCTGATCCAAAATGCCTCATGAATAAACTCAAGGAATGATACCCTCGAGGAATCCCGAACGAACCCTGCAATGATTTTCTCAAAAATATGAGAAGGGGTTGCAAATCAAGGCTCTGATACCATGTTAGAAACCAAGATCAGATATGCAAACCGAAAAGACCTTCCACAGAAGAGAAAATCAGAAAAAGCAGAGAGGTTGCAAGAAGATGTGCAACATAATATTATTCGAGAATTTATAATTACATGATAATGATTTGCTTTATAAAAGCAAAGATGCATAACCCTAATCTTATCTTGAGCAACAAGATAGCTCAACAAGATAAGGATGACAACTAATTAACCTAGGAATTAAATAATTACCTAAGTAAACTTATGCAAAGTGTAATTAAATATTAATTACACCAACAGTGCCCATATTGAAAATTTTTCCTTTTCACACTCAAAAGTGCACTTGAAAAAATTTGCTTAAGTGACCTACTTTGGAGGGTCACAATTTGAAGCCAATTGATTTTCCTACCAAACCCCTTGGTGGACCTATTTACTTGACGTATGTGAACATGCATGTCATTTTTTCAGCTTCCCATGATGAGTTTTGATAAGTGTTGTGCCCTCAGCACACACGCCCCATTTAGAACAAGGACCCTCTTTTTCTTTAGCCTTGTCGGGTCATTTTTTGTTGCTGCCTCGTTTTGCGTGCCCTGCATGGCCAACGTACCTCCAGAGTCTCATCTTAAGTTGACTGTGTTTCGCCCCTTCAATTTTGTCAAGTCCTGGTGCCTTGCGGAGTCTCCTTGGTAGTTTTCCTTTGCCAGCGGCCTTGGAGACTAGTGGGCCCACCCCGCCGGGTTTCCCTAGCTGGGTTTCACACTTGTGTCCGCTGTTCTAGACAGTGGAAGGCTTTCGCCTTCCCGGGTCTCGGGACCCAGCTTCCCATTTTTTGTCCGATGAAACTTGCAAATTTCTTGGCTGCTTTTGCCCCCTCCGGGCCCGACCCTCCGGACTTCCGCATCCGGAACTCCGCGCGGACTTCGCTGTTCCCGAAGGCAAATCACTGACGAAACTCTGCCCCTCAGGCCTCGAGTTCCCCTTCGCCGTCGGTAATTTCTGAACTAAAATTCCAAAACCACGAACCTTTGGCAGAACTCTGTCCTCTCAGCCTCGAGACCCTCTTGGTCATCAGCTTGTAAAGCAAAGTTTATAGCGGCCGTAGGGTCACGTCTTTTCGACCCCCGGGCCCCGAAACTCCCATCGCCGTCCATGAATTTGAATTCACCAACCCACCTATCTTCCGTACGGACATTAAATGTGGCCATTAATGGAAAGGAAGGTATAAATATTGGATCCTAACCTATCATTGTTATTTGTCAGGTTTTCCAGAGAGATCAGAGAGCTTTCTAGAAGAGTCCATTGCCTTCATTAATCGTCGCCATCACACCCATTGCCGTCATTTGCTGACTCTTAGCGGATTTCACGCCTTGCCTCATCGGGTTCCTGAGGTAGGTTTTCTGTTTTCCCTCCTGAGAATTTTTTATGATTTTAATGCTTCAAACGATGAATAACATGGGTTAAGAACACATTTAATTGATAAAACTTAACAAAATGCACAAAACCCATTTGTTAGAATCTTTTAGAAACCTCCAAAACGCCATCGAGGTTGATTCAAAACTTAACCTGCACATGACCGTTCTACGCTCAAGGTATTCATGTCATCCAGGCCCAAGCCTCTCTATCACTGGCTAAACTTATAAAATTTAGCACATTTTTCAAAACGGCCGCACCGTATCCCGGGCCTGGCTACTTGGACTTCCGTCGGTGGTCCACCGTCAAATGTTGCAAAATTTGACCTTTTAAGATGGCCTCCGTTTTGGTCTCCTGGGCCGGCGCCCCCGGACTACCGCGTTCAGGATTCCGCCAAGCTCCCACCGTTCTTGAACGGTGGGAGGATCCCATCCGCCTGAGCCCCGGGTCCCACCTCGCAAATCGCCGGCTGAATTATGTCTGAAATTGACCGCCCGTCATAAACTCGGATCCCGGCCCGCGGACTTTCGTGGAGTCTTCGCCGTTTCAAATGGCGAACCTGCAACGACCTCCCACCTCCTGGGTCCCGACCTACCTTTTGCCGCGAGGGTTCCAAATCGCCAAACTATAACGTCCTTGACCTTGCCGGGCTTTGCCATCCAGAACTCCGTCCCATCTCCGCCGCTCCAAGAGGGAAAACTGCATGCTCCTTTCTGGCCTCTGGGCTTCGCCCTCCTGCTCACTGCTAAACTTAACAAAAAAAAATCAAGCGTCCAACCTTGATGCCGGGTCCAATCCGCCGAGCTGCCCCCTCTGGACTTCCTTCCGATGATCACCATTCTGAACGGCTAAAGCATGACGGCTCCCCGGCTCCTCAGGCCTGACCACTTTTAAACTGGAAGGATATTGACCGTCCTTGGACCTGCTGGGTTTCAGACTCGAGAATTCTGTCTCCAGAATTCCCTTTGTTTCTGGCGGTTTCAAACAGCCAATGCCGAATGGCTTTCCGGCCCTGTACCTTCGGATGCTTTTAAATTGTTCCAAATGACCTCACATTTAAAATATGATCTCGACACACGTCCTCAAATTTAGCCCTCTTCAATACAAGCCTTTTAAACCATTAAAATTCAGACGGGAGGAATCCCCCAGATCGCTCTACCCCGTTCGCCCTTTCAAAACAGCATTCCGGTGGTCCGAGCCTCCGGGCTCGGATTGTCCGAAATCCCTCAATTGAAAGACTAATGACATCTGGAAGTAAAAGTATGATTTTATGAATGATAAATTGTCCAAATTTGATTTCGTCCACAGGATTTTAACTAACGTCAAAGCTTTCATGATCGGTTGCACTGACTATGCTTTTTCTTGCAAGATATACGGAATCAGGTGCAGGACCCTCGGACCAGATTGTGGACAAAGGAAAGAAGTTAGGAAAGACCAGATGAAGTTCCAGTTCTAGGGTGAACCTCTATGATAAAAAATCACCACAGACTGGAAAGAAATAACATATAGCAATATTGGCCAAGTCGATATTGATGAGTTTACATGGAGGGTCAGAATCAACCCGACGACCAAAAATGCAAGGCTGATTAGGAAAAGTGGAATCGCAAAAGCTGTGGGTTTCCCCCCATCTCTCATTGCCCCTGATCTAGTCATGGCCTGTCGGTAGGCCTATTAAACCGAGACAAGGACCATTGTCGACAAAGATGGTAATATTCTAGCGGATATATAAGCTGAAGGCATTACAAAGACCTTCCACATTCCCACTTTTGAAGAAATGGAAACACCCACCATAGCGGAATGTAAGGTGGCATGGAACGACAACCCGACAAGTTGCAAAAGATTGATAAATCAACATTGACTCAAGGAAAAAAGGGGTAGCGCCGCAAAGGTCCCCCACGAGCTCTTCCACAACGATTTCCACAAAGACTACCATGACTTGGTCACCATGCTGAGCCAGGTAATGGGCTTGCCTACCGCTGTGTTTTTCTAGGAATGGATGGTTTACTTTGTTGAGCAGATCCTTCGAAGAAACGAGGATGTCACCACGAAGGCCTCATTCTACTGGGGAGGCATAATAAGCAA
Organism: Sequoia sempervirens; assembly: GCA_007258455.2. Lineage (NCBI taxonomy): Eukaryota > Viridiplantae > Streptophyta > Pinopsida > Cupressales > Cupressaceae > Sequoia > Sequoia sempervirens. The sequence goes on from VDFB02105785.1 coordinate 350,292,936, forward strand.
TTGTTTCCATGAGCAGTTCATAAATATGAAGAAAAGCTCCAAGTTCTACATGACCTCCTATTTGGTCTACTCCTTCGCGGACCAAAGGCAGTATAGTGGATTGTTTGTGGCCCCCAATGAGGAACTAGGATGAAAATTGAAAGTCTATGACATACATCCCCAACTCCAATTATGAAATTTTAAGGAGTACTGTAGGGTCAATGATGCCATCATTGGCCACGTCGTCCGACTACTTGGAGGGGATTTTGAGAGGAGAGTCTCTCACAGTGCGTGGGCGTTCCTAAAGTAGTATGCCTTCCTGTTCCTTTAGTTCCCTAAGTTTACCTACATTCGCGCCCAGGATTTCACTGAAATACCGAACAAACTGCCTTGGTACCCCAACGACTGGATCATCCTATTGCAACTTTCCTGGCAGTTCCAACACATACAGTCAGTCTTTAGTGGTGAACACTTGGCAGGAATCTCCTATCCCTTGACCCTTGGTCGGGGCATGTACAAACTGCAAAATTCCAAGTGCACTGGGAATTTAGAGAAGGAGCTAGTGGAATACCAATTCCAATTACACACTCCTCGCCCACGGATGGACCTGTACGGGCATGTAAGGAAGGCGTTAGGGCCAGAATACGCCCATTTACACAATGTCGAGGATTTCTAGGAAAATTGTCAAGATGACAAGGAGGTGCATGTTAGGCACTATATGAGGATGACTGCACACTTCGTAAGGAGGGTGCAACTATTCCCTATACCGGATCAAGTAGAAGAGGATGAAGACACCGTCATGGATCCCCAGTATAATGAAGTTGCTAATTTTTTGCTAACCGCAATTGACTGGGACGAACAGAAGGTTGATGACCTTGACATCGTGACCAAACCCATTGTGGCCCGAACCGAAGAATGGGTTAAAGGATAAGTGATCCGGCTGAAGCAACAAGGGGTGGTCCTGAAATACAAGGGACTAAAGAGTGAGCCCAGTGCCTCCGAGGATGTCGCCGCTACAACTTCAACGTGTAGGACATCCAAATCTCCTCCGATTACCAGATCCAAGAAGAGGAAAGAAATGGAAACAAAGCAGTCTTCGGATCCCAAAGTATACACAAGGAAGGACCCGGGAGGCTCACCTTCTAAAAGGCTCAAGCAAATAGGAGGCACCACAGAGCAATCCGTAATCCAAGAGGAAGAAGAAAAAGGTACAGATCAATTAAAACCTCTTTTGACTCTCCCTATTTTGACTACCCCATCATCTACCTCCCTAACGATGGTTGCCACATCCCCGCCGGTAGTGGACATCTCAGTCCATCTTGCCCCTTCGCCTCTGACCGAGCCTGTAATAGTGATCGACTCTTCCTACGCCATGACTACTCCTCCTTCTTCTACTGCCATGTCACCTACCACTTCGCTCCCTTTAGCTATGGTGACGACACCAATACCCGCTTCCGCCTTGCCTGAGGCCTTCTCGAAGCATATGTAGAATCTCCCTTCCGAGCTCTCCCAGATCCTTATGGACCACTCTTCAGGTGGCTCTAGCACAACTCCTCGCTACTACTAAACCTTCACAGCCCCCGAAAAAATCACCAGCTATGAAAGCCACCATGTTAATTTTCGAGGAGTGGGAGAGATGGGAGCAAGAAGCCTAAAAGTCATTTGAGGAGGAAGCCGAGGAATACCATGAGAACCCGGAGTATGAGCACCAGATAATTGACAGGGTAGCTTACTAGGAGGAAGGAACAGGCTCCTCTGAGAGTGGGGATGAGGAGGGGGATGATGGTGGTAGGGTCATCGTACAGACATTTGATGACGATCTTTCAGAAGAGATGGCCCGAAAGCTAAAGCACGATGAAAAAGAGGCAAAAATCTCACCTCTCAGAGAAGAAGAAGAGGGCAACAAGACAATAGAGTTCATGAAAGACCCTGCAGGGGAAATGGAAATGGAGATTGTGCCGCCTCCCAAAGGAGAAAGAGACAAAGAAGAAGACCAGCCCGAGGGGTACATGCACAAAGATGAACATATTCAAAACATAAAGGAAAAGGACACTGAGGAAGAAAAGAGTCCCCGAGGGCAGTTGATTACCAAGCCTCCTGTCAAGTGCCTCACATTTGTCTTGGATTCTTATGAGGAGGGAGACAACACCAAGGTAAAAGGTGCACAAATGAAGGACCAATCAAAAAAGGGCGAGGGCGACCAAGAGCCATGAAAAGAAGAATCTGCCATGCCTGAGTGGTTGGGAAAGCAGCTTGAGAAGAAGACTCTCACTAAGGATCCCAGAGCAAGGTTAGAAGCTATCCTAGCCCGAGCACAAAGCTCAACTAGGAGGGAGAAAAGGCCTAAGGTGAGATCCAAAATAACGATGGATGCTTTTGGGTCCCGAACCACACAAATAGCAATGCCCGTGGTAGGCCAGGTTGGCGTAAGCTACAATATTTCCACCATCGACTTGGGGACCGCTACCAGAGAGAAGAAGGTAGGACACCTTGAAGAGTTAGTGGCTATAGTGGTGCACTTGATAAAATAGGACAAGATCTCAAAGGATGAGGTTAAGGCACAAGTAGTCGTCTTGATAGATTACATCCAACAATGGTCCTCAGTAGATGACCTGCCTAGCACATCCACGGCTCTGCCCCAATTACTGTCCAAGGAACAAATTGACAAGTTGGAGAAGAAGGAATTTGGACAAGACTACAGAGAGCTGGTTCCGGTAGGTCCTGTACGTTGAGAACATGGGTATTAACTAGGCTGTTCAAATGGCCAACAAGTTCTTAGATCTGCAGCAATCTCTGGAGAGCACGAAGAAGCTCTGTACTGACTTCCCTGTAAGATATGACTCCACCTATCCAAAGATTGAGGCCATCCTCCAGTTACCAAAAGCCACATGGGAAAAGGAGCTTACATTCAAAAGAGATGATCACTGGCTAATAGATGTGTGGAGGCAGGATCTTGACAACAGGAGGGAAAGGTTGGAGCAAATAATGAGTAAGGTGGATCCAGACATCGAATGGGTTAAGGAAATCAGGGCAGAATGCGCTCGATATCTTAAGCTGATGACTAAGTATGACATGCTCGCGGTATAGATGGACCCCAAGAAAAAAAAACCTTATTTTCAGAAGATGGAGGATGGGATGTCTGATGAAATAACAGTGGAATTCATGAGTTTTGCTGCCCGTGCCTTCGACCAATCAGAGCTATTCAGAGATTAGGGCATAAAGTATGATGAGGACTGGAAGAAGCTTGAAGATAATGCAAAAGAATGGAGCTACCAAATGCTGCAGTACGAGATCATTGAGGTAGACAAGCTCCAGCCGGTTATTCTAAAATTAATGGAATATACAGCTTCAAAGAAGTAGGAAGACAACCCTACTATCAATAAGGAGCTCCCATAGAAATAGCTACAACAAAAGACAAAAATGCTATAGTGCCAACACTAAATGACAAAATAGGGAAGGAGACAAAATGTAATTTTAAATTGTAATATATTGGGGGTGGGTGAAACCCTATTTTGTAATGAATCTTGGCCACATAATGAGAATTAATCTTGACCATTCATTTAACTTTTTGGGCACTATAAATAGGGATCTCCTCTCATTTGCAAAAGGGAGTTGAGTTGTTGTAAGGACATGCTGCTGAAATTTTAATGAAAATACATTGACTTGGTGCATTTTTATGATTTCTTCACATGTTTCATGGTTCAACCTCCATTGTTAGATGCTCTACTTAGATTTATATTACTGTTCTAGTTAGCTATATTCTTGCTTTGATAGATTTTAGAAATGCTATTCCGTTGTTGTGAAAGTTCCTGCTGTGTAGATGCCTTCTTAGTCCATACTTTTTGCTGTTTACTGCTAGTAGATAGCTGTGTAGAGTTAGTCTGGGATTAAATTCAAAGCTGCTCTACACTTTTATCTATGTTCATGCATGCATATGGTGAATGAAAGGTGAAATATTTACAGACCTTAGAAGATAGCACAAATTTCATGAGACTGTGAGATTTTCTGGTGAAGTGAAATCTTGTTTTAAGGAAGTTGTCCATTGCAGGAACTCCATGATTACTGTTCATAGTTAGTTTGAGGTCCAGGAACTCTCCATCTTCCCTGTTCTTTTTTTTTTTTATAGAAATAGCCTATACCAAGGTTCATTGTACATTATAAAGCTAAACTTGAAGAAACATCAAAGTTTTGGACCGCTGTCCGAACCTATAGTAAAGTGAAACTCGACCTCCATCTGAGAAACTTCAGATTTGAAGATCTACCTTGCATCCAGCTAGGTAAGTTTTCCTTTTGATTACCAGCAAAATCACATCAAAATCAACTGAGTTCCATGCAAGTCATGACCTGCCACTTGAGAGACCTTGGGGAGATCTTTAGCAACTTGCCGTTGGAGATTTCCTTTCAAGAGACGTAGTGCACCTGTGTATTGCCTGTTTTGAGAAAGTGTAAAAAGCACCCATCAATAGAAATAGCACTAGAAGGAGGGCATTATGAAGGTGGATAGAATTGGATCGTTCTCCCTGGAAAGATTTCAAAGAGTTTTACGGTTGACACCAAATAAGGGAGAATTCCAAGAGTTGCAGCCCCCTTGAAGGGAAAAATGAACTAAGGGAAGCAACGCTGCTTCTTCCTCTTCCTCCATTCCACCCACTTCCCTTTCACCTTCACCCTCATTCAGCTTACATTCATCTTCCACCAGACCACTCGAAACTGCATTTTCACTCCCCGTCTCCGGCGGTCAGGAAGTTGCTTCTCTCCCAGCCCTCTCAGGCCAAGGAATCGTCCAAACAACCACAGCCCAGGTGTAGTCCTAGGTTGCTGTTTTATTGCAGGTGCAATCCCAGATTGCTGTCCCTCAACAGTAGGTACCATCTTCGCATCACATCATGGCTTGGTTAGCACAAAATCCTTTGCCGATACATTTCGCCGCTTACCATGATATGCCCAAGAATCCAGAGGGCTTTTGTTCGAAATTTAACCCTCATGACCCGCAAAGAATAGTTGAAGAACACATTAAAATATTTGAAACAACAGTCACCGAAATGCAAGTCGACTATGAGGATGTTACATGCTGCCTTTTTCCGCATTCGTTGGGCGAGGAAGCCTTCTACTGGTACATCAATCTACCTAGGGGGTCCATTACCTCATGATACCTAATGAAAAATGATTTTATGCAAAAATATAAGATCCCGATAAGCCCTTCAGAGTTGTATAGGAAGTTTATGTCCGTCCAGAGGGAAGTCAATGAACCCATTGGGTCTTTTAATGACCGCTTTCATCGTGCCTTCACAAGGCTTCAGGACCCATACCTTCATAATGACGCCACAACTCTCTTGGTCTATTATGCGACGTTGGACAACCTTACGTATGCCTTGGTCAAGAGGATGCATCCGCCACTCACCTCATTAGTGACTGCCTATACAGAGGCTGTTATTACCAGTGCAGATTTGGGGTAGCATATCTCCGGCCAGATGCCTTCTTTGGGACTAGTAGCTCACCTGATGCAGATTCAAGGTCTCAACCAAGCGTTCGCTTATCAGACCCCTCTTATGAACCATGTGCCTCAGTTGTCCATCGTTTTGCACCCTGGACAACCAATGAATTATGCACCTCCCGTGCCTTCCTATTTACAGCCTCAACCACAACAGAGCTATCCTTAGGCTGCCCAACAACAACAAGTGTATTCTTAGCAGCCCCAGGCACGATTGTACCTACCAGGGCTAGAATTTCCTCCAACACATCAAAATCAGCCAGTGACTCCGGCCGTCTTTCTCCAAAATCCAGTACCGCAGTAGAGTAGTACTGCTAAGAAGGAAAAACTCGAGGAGTTGACTGAGATGAAAAAGAAAATGTCCACTGAGATGACACACTTAAGGAATCAAAATAATCAGTTACATGCATTCTAGTGTAACCTCCAAGCCAATCTTAATTAAGAGAGTCGAGACAACAGGGATGGTAGGGACAACCGAGAAGCAAACACCTCTTCAGGGCAGAATTATGATAGAGGGCAGAATTCAAATCAAAGCTTTGAAAGGAGGCCTTCTTAGAGGTAGAACCGTACGTGGAATACAAGGCCCAATAATAGAGGTGTCCCTACTCCTCTTGATCAGCCGACCAACAATGAAAAGATGACTAGTGGAGTATACCTCACTGAGGTAGCTTTGTCCGGCTGGTGTCGGATTCACAAAATCAGTAGACACTCTGAGTTGGATTGCCCTGAATTCCAGACAGCTGTTGAAATATTCCAAGTAGAAGTACAAAATGCTGTTGATAGTGCTGACTGCATAGACATTGTACCATCTGAGCCTTATGACTCCTCTTATCTCATGGTCAACCAAGCGTCATTTCCATGAGGTGACTGCAACGAACACGAAGTCGTGCCCACTCCTGTTAAGAGTGAAGAAGTGCAAGAGGTAAGTAATGAACAAACTTTGGCTCAACTTTTTGATTTTGTAAATAATGGTCCAGTAGATGAGGGGGAACATATATATAGATGAAGTTCATATGTTCCACCAAAGAACAACTCCCTACTTCCACAGAAATAGGTAGGCAGGTGGACCTTTCACAACCTCTACTGCTCCAAACAACTTTACCACCCCGCCTGACCTTAATGCCAACAATAACCCTGGGCTTCCCTATGTACCCACCCATTATCTTAACAAGGGTGGACCCCAAGATCATTCATAGAATCAGTTTCAAGGTCAAACCCAAAACCAGTCAAGCCAAACGAAAGTCCAACCTTCTAGCTTTGACATAGATCGAGCCTTTGGCTCTGAGATTGAGCAGATGGGCGAATATGTGGCATAAGAGTTCAAGAAAGTAAAAATTAGTTTGTCTACCTTTGAACTACTCACGGTCCCTGCCGTGAGGCATGCCTTCTTTAGGGTACTCAATGGGACCCCATCCTCCAACACAAAGTAGGAAACATCAGCTAAGAGAGTCACCTTTGAAGAGCCTAGGCAAGAGCCTGTGATACAGGATAATACAGGGAAAAAGAAGGATGTTCCCTTAAATCAATGTACAGGTAAGCAACCAGAAAAGGAATTGGATTAGAGTAATAGGCATATTTCCAAGGACCAGCCATTTAGGCAGACCAAGGATAAAGCTGGTGATAAGAACAAGGGTCAAGTTGCTCACATAGACACACCTAAGGGCCTCTTCCAAGGAAAACTTGAAACCCCTCCTTTCCTCATTACCATCCAAATATTCAGGAAGAATTTGCACAACTGCCTACTCGATTCAGGAGCATCTGCCAATGTCATGCCCCTGGCCGTATGTAAGGCCCTTGAGATTACTCCCACACCGTGTAGGAGGAAGGTGACTCAGTTGGACAAAACAAAGATCAACATTGTGGGAGAAATGAATCATATCCCGATGCAAATTGCTATAGACCCGAGGATACAAGTCATTGATATTCAAGTAGCTGACATTCCTGATGCATATGGGATCATCCTGGGAAGAGAATTCACCAAAACATTGAATGAATATACTGGCATAGACCATTCTCACATGTGGCTACCATGGAAAGGGCTGCCATATCAAATCCGTGTCGACCGCGAGCCCCGTATGAAATGTATGATCACATAATACAATAATCTCAATGAAGTACTGTTTGTTGAGACAAAATTGGGAAATTACTATCCCTTGGCCTGCCCAGATGAATTCGAGCCTCAAGACGAGAATGCCGCGGAAGTACTATTGGTGCAGTGCAGTCCTCCAACTGACTTTACTCAAATACTTCCAAGTATAGAAATGCTAATGGAATCAGATAATAAAACCAATGAAGACGACAACTTGGAATTACTCAACGGTTTCCAAGAATTCATTGAAAAGTGCGCAAGGGATCAACTCAGCTTGGGTGCCCGAATGAACTTCCAGGATCTCTTGCTGCCAAACTGGTGCAAAATTCACAATGCCGCCCATTCCGAGTTTGATTACTGCTTATGTCAAACAATAGTAGAGCATGTTAACAAATTAGCTGTCCCTTAGAAGGAGACGCCATATGAGGTGTTGACAGAACCACCCGCTATTCAACGCACTGAGCTAAAGGATTCCCCTAGAATTACGGAGGCAACCACCCAGCCAAAAGGAAGTAAGAGCTTAGTTGGACCCGAAGTCAAAGAAATTTCCAAATTTTGGATGCTCCGATTTGATGGGTCCAAGTCAAAACAAGGAGCTGGTGCCAGGTTCGAACTCATCAGCCCAACGGGTAACACCTTTCTTGCTGCCCATAGATTGCAGTTTTATTGCACCAATAACATAGCGGAATAGGAGGCATTAGTCAATGGCCTTCTTATGGACTTGAAGAAAAATGTCAAAATGCTACAAGTTTTTGGGGATTTTGAACTCGTAGTTAAACAAGTTACGAAATTGTATTCCTACCATGATAAAAGACTTGCAAACTATAGGCATAGGGTTTGGGATCTCTTGGAAGGTTTAGATGCATTCAATATACAATTGATCCCTCATGCTCAAAATCATACAGTTGATGCCTTGGCTCAAGCAGCCAACACTTTGCAACCCCTCTCTTTGTCTGGGTTTAAGAAATTTACAATTGAGTTAACATCTACGCCGTCTATCCCAGATAATGTCACTCACTTTCAGGTCTTCAATGATGACAAACATATCCTTGAATTCATCACGAGTTCTGATGTCTTCGCCACACAAATAATTGATGAGGCTGATCCAGAAGAGGCTGAATTGGACATAGAAGGACCCATCAACCTTAAAACTAACACAATCCCCAAAGGTATGGTTCAACTTGAGCGCATATTTGATTTGGATCAGATCAGAGACCAAAACCGACAAACAAAGAAAGAAACTATAAGCAACTAGTGTGATGCTCACAACCTTGGGACGACCGAGGAGATCAAGAATGTTTTTATTGGCAAAGTATGCATGCCCGAGGAAAAGAAGGAAATCATTGATGCTTTGCAGAAGTATCATGATGTGGTGGAATGGAGTTACGAGGATTTAAAGACATATGACACCTCCATCATCACGCACACCATCCCTCTCAAGACGAAAGTGAGGCCGTTTCGTTAGCGGCATCGTCCTATTAATGCCTTATTTTTGCCCATCATTTACAAAGAGGTGCAGAAGTTGCTTTCGGCAAGGATTATCTTCCCAGTCAGGCATTCTACATGGGTGGCCAACTTGGTTCTGGTCAGAAAAAAGAATGGGGAAATCAAATTGTGTGTAGACTTCCACAATTTGAATAGAGCTTCAGAGAAGGACAACTATCCAGTGCCTTCATTGGATGAGGTACTGAAAATCATCAACTGCTCTCAAATGATGTCTTTCCTCAATGGGTACTCCGGGTACAACCAAGTGATGGTGCAGTATGAAGACCATCATAAAACAACGTTCACCACTAAGTGGGGAACATTCGCTTACAGGGGGATGCATTTTGGGCTCATCAACACTGGGGCCACCTTCCAACGTGCCATGGATATCACCTTCAAAGATCTGATTGGAAAATGCATAATCATCTACATGGATGATTTAACTGTGTTTTCTAAAAGGCGAAGTGATCATGTTTCCAATCTATGCAAGGTGTTTCAGAGGTGCAAGGAGTTTGGAGTCTCACTTAACCCCAAGAAGTGTATTTTCGGCGTGACTGAAGGTAGATTGCTCAGACACATCATTTTAGAGCAGGGAATCTCAATAGACCCTGAACGTATCTAGTCTTTGCTGAAAATCCCACCACCAGGCAGCAAGAAGGAATTAAAATCCTTCTTCGGAAAGATTAACTTTGTCAAGAAATTCATCACGGGTTTTATGGAGATTGTTAAGCCCCTCAATGCTATGTTAAAATAGGATGCCAAAGTTGAATGGACTCCCGAAGCCAAACATACTTTTGAAGAAATCAAACGGGCCATTGCTGAGGCGTCGGTGTTAGTCAGCCCGGATTATCTGAAGCCGTTTTATATCTACTCATTCACTTCAGAGCATTCTTGTGCTAGCATTTTGACTCAGAAAGATGATGAAGGAAATGAGCACCTGATCACCTTCATGAGTGCTCCCCTAAAGGATGCTGAATTGCGATACCACAACGTAGAAAAACAAGCATATGCCCTTGTTAGAGGGGTGAAGAAATTTCAGCATTATATCCTGCGCAATAAAGTGCTTGCCATTGTCCTTGACCCAGCAGTGAAAACACTGCTTATGCAAAATGAATTGGGCAAACAAAGAGCTAAATGGGTCACCTTGCTCCAAGAGTATGATATGGAAATCCAACCGATGAAGTTGGTAAGAGGATAGGCACTTACCCGCACAATTGCCGAAGCGGTAGCAAAGGCCAGACCCGAACTCATAGTGTAGCAGTACCAGCTCGAGAATGTTTCCCCAGGAGAGTGAGACGAGAATGTGGTCTATTATTTGCTAAACCACAAGTGTCTGCCTCACCTCCAGGGAGTCCAAAAGCGTGCTCTTAGGTTGAAAAGCAACGATTATATGTTGTAGGGGTCCATTTTATACAAAAGAAATCATGAAGGCATTTACTTAAGATGCCTTGGTAAGGAAGCAACAGACCAAGTCTTAAAAGAGTTTCATGACAAGTTTGGCACTGGCCATGGATCTGGTCCTTCCATTGCACATCAAATATTAAGGGCGGGATATTATTGGCCAACTGTCTTCAAGGATGCTCATTGTCATGTTTGTTCATGTCACACATGTCAGACAGCCGCCACCAAGGAGAAGAATGTCGCTGTCCCATTGCAGCCCGTGCTGGAGGTAAGGCCGTTAGCGCAATGGGGCCTTGATTTCATTGATCCAGTAAGCCCTTTGTCATTCACAGGACACAGGTACATTCTTACTACTACCGATTAGTGCACTAGATGGACAAAAACAATTGTATGTAAGCAATGCACAACTGAAGTAGTTACTAATTTTTTAGAAAGTTTCATTTTAAATCGCTTTAGTTGTCCTTATGCATTGGTGTGTGACAATGGACCCACATTTGCTTCATTAAAATTTGCTAGTTGAGAATTCGACTATGAGATCGCCCTTAAGTTTTCATCTAATTATTACCCCCAAGGCAATGGCCTCGCTGAGTCCATGAACAAGAACCTAATCACGGTAATCAAGAAATTGCTAAATAGGAATCCCAAGGATTGGCCTACCCAGCTCCATTTTTCCCTTTGGGCAGATCGTACTCACCACAAGGCTGCCCTTGGCGATTCCCCATTCCATCTCGTTTATGGCGTAGAGCCCATATTTCCTATCCATCTGAAGATTCCCACTCTCTAGTTTATGAATGAATTTTATGAGGGGGGAGATTGTAGAGAAGCTCGATTAGCTAAACTATTGCATTTAGAAGAAGTCTGAGACTGTGCAATAGAAATTTTTTCCAAACATCAAGGCATAGTTAAGAGATGGTTCGACTGCTGAGCTAAAATCAAGGCCTTTAGAATCGTAGATTTGGTCCTGTATTGGGACAAGGCCCATGAAAAGAAAGGGGGACACAACAAATTCAACAAGCTTTGGCTTGACCCCTTTCAAATAGCTAAAATTTTGGGAGACAATGCTTTCCACCTAAAGACCTTAACTAGTGAAGATGTCCCGTTGCCAGTGAACGGGAAACACCTGAAGCATTACTTCCAAGCCTAAGCTCTCTCGAGCTCTTCCTTGTAAATATCTGTATATAGGTTAGAGTAGGTTGCCTTTTGGTTGGCTTGCATCTTGCTGTTTCGCGTTGCTCTATTTGCTTGTTCCTCAGGTTGTTTTGTTTCGAAAAGGATGTTCTCCATCCCCTTACGGTGGCCATGCTCACTCGACGAATAGTTCGCTTTGCTGTCCATCCTTGGTGTTCTTCGGATAAGCATTCATTCCTGACTATTGGTCTCTGAAATTTCCTAGGAATGATTTCCTCATTTGAACTCTGCCTTAGAACTCGACCCTTGGTTGGATCTCTTTACACACATCTTAGATCTCACACAAAACACATAATAATCATTTCTAAAGGATTGTACCACGGTTGCTATGACACCCTAGTGAGTGAAAAATATTAAGTCTACTCTAGTGACCACTGTGGTCTCCAAACCCATTGTAGGCTTTAGTGCTTACTCGGTCGAGCAAAAGATAAGTGAGAAAATGGACATTGAAAGAAATATCAAAGTAAAAGAGAAAAATTCTAAAAACTAAGCGACTGTATGGGTGTGCAGATAACTCTACCGGGGCTATAGACACTCGACCGGTAGTAGAGAAATATTCATGGGATCATAGTGACAACTTCGTCGAGGCTATGGATGCCTAGCTACCAGCAGAGCAATGTCCAAGTTACTTTTGGTGTTGGATGGTTTATGTAGCTTGGTCGGTTGGATTAGCAGCCACTGGTCACAGTCCTGCGGAAAGGAATGAATTCACTACACACACTTCTGAGATGTCCTATAGACTAACCTAATTAAGGATCCTGTTCTCCCAGTTCACCTTTGGAAGTCCACTTCTGGTTTGCGAAACCAGAGATTTTAGGTTCTGGATGAATACTTATCCTTAGAACGCTTGGGAGCGTTCCCCAACAGAGTCACCATTTGTTGTGCCCTCAGTACACACACCCCGTTTGGAACGGGGACCCTCTTTTTCTTTTGCCTTGCCGGGTCATTTTTTGTCACTACCTCATTTTGCGTGCCCCATTTTAGTGCCCTGCATGGCCAATGTACCTCTGGAGTCTCATCTTAAGTTGATAGTGTTTCACCCCTTCAATTTTGTCAAGTCCTGGTGCCTTGCGGAGTCTCCTTGGCAGTTTGCCTCTACCAGCAGCCTTGGCGACTAGTGAGCTTGCCCTGCCAGGTTTCCCCCTTGTGTCTGCTATTCTAGACGGCGAAAGGCTTCTGCCTTCCCGGGTCCTGGGACTTGGCTTCCCGTTTTCCATCTGGTGAAACTTGCAAATTTCTTGGCTGCTTTTGCCCCATCCGGGCCCGACCCTCTGGACTTCCGCTTCTAGAACTCCGCGCGGACTTCGCCGTTCCCGAACTAAAATTCCAAAATGGCGAACCTTTGGTAGAACTCTGTCTTCCTGGCCCTGAGACCCTCTTGGCTGTCAATTTGTAAAGTGAAGTTTATAGCGGCCACATGGTTGCGTCTTTCCAGCCCCCGGGCCCTGGAACTCCCACCACCGTTCGTGAATTTGAATTCACCAACCCACCTGTCCTCCATACATACATTAAATGCGGCCATTAATGGCAAGGGGGGTATAAATATTGGATCCCAACCTATCATTTTTATTTGTCAGGTTTTCCAGAGAGATCAGAGATCTTGCCAGAGGAGTCCACTGCCTTTGTTGATCATCGCCATCGCACTCATTTCTGTCATTTGCCGACTCTTAGCAGATTTCATGCTTTGCCTCATTGGGTTTTCGAGGTAGGTTTTTCGTTTGCCCTCCTGAGAATTTTTTATGATTTTAATGCTTCAAACGATGAATAACATGGGTTAAGAACACATTTAATTGATAAAACTTAACAAAACGCACAAAACCCATTTGTTAGAATCTTTTAGAAACCTCCAAAACACCCTCGAGGTCGATCCAGAACTTAACCTGCGCGCAACCATTCTATGCTCAGGGCATTTGTGTCGTCCGGGCCTAGGCCTCTCCATCACCAACTAAACTTATAAAATTCAGCACCTTTTTCAAAATGGCTGCATTGTATCCTGGGCCCAGCTACTCGGACTTCCACCGGTGGTCCGCCGTTGGTCTGCCGTTGAATGTTGCAAATTTTGACCTTTTAAGACGACCTCCATTTTGGTCTCTTGGGCTCGCGTCCCTAGACTGTCACGTCCAGGATTCCACCAAGCTCCCGCCGTTCTCGAACAGCGGGAGGATCCCATCCACCCGAGCCCCAGGTCCCGCCTCGCAAATCGCCAGCTGGCTTATGTCCCAAATTGACTGCCCTTCATAAACCCAAATCCCGGCCCGCAGACTTCCGTCTGTGAACTTCTGTCGAGTCTTCACCATTTCAAACGACAAACCTGCAATGACCTCCCACCTCCCAGGTCCTGACACACCTTTTGCCGCAAGGGTTCCAAATCACCAAACTATAATGTCCTTGACCTCGCCGGGCTCCATTCGGAACTCCGTCCCATCTCTGCCGCTCCAAGAGGGAAAAGTGCATGCTCCTTTCCGGGCTTTGGGCTCCAGCCTCCTGCTCGCCACTAAACTTAATGAAAAAAAATCAAGCGTCCAACCTTGATGCCAGGTCTGGTCCGCCGGGCTACCCCCTCCAGACTTCCGTCAAATGACTGCCATTCTGAACGACGAAAGCATGATGGCTCCCCGACTCCTCAGGTCCAACCACTTTTAAATTGGAAGGATATCAGCCGTCCTTGGACCCGCTGGGTCTCAGACTCCGGAATTTTGTCTTTGGAATTCCCTTTGTTTCTGGCCATTTCAAATAGCCAACGCCGAACGACTTTCTGGCCTTGTAACTCCAGATGCTTTTAAATTGGTCCAAATGACTTCACATTTGAAATCTGATCTTGACCCACGTGCTCAAATTTAGCCCTCTTTGATACAAGCCTTTTAAACCATTAAAATTCTATCGGGAGGAATCCCTCGAATCGCTCTACCCCATTTGCCCTTTCAAAACAACATTTCGGCCGGGGAAGTCTGGGCCTCCGTGCTCAGATTGTCCGAAATCCCTCAATTGAAATACTAATGACATCTGGAAGTAAAAGTATGATTTTATGAATGATAAATTGTCCAAATTTGATTTCGTCCATGGGATTTTAACTAACGTCAAAGCTTTCATGATCAGTTGCACTGACTATGCTTTTGCTTGCAGGATATATGGAATCAGGTGTAGGACCCTCAAAAGGGATTGCAGACAAAGGAAAGAAGTCAGGAAAGACTCCTCATAGAAAGGAGGATAAAGACCAGATGAAGTTCTAATTCCAGGGTGAACCTCTACGATAAAAATACCACGGACTGGAAAGAAATAACATACACCAATATTGGCCAAGTTGATATTGATGAGTTTACACGGAGGGTCAGAATCAACTCGACGACCAAGAATGCAAGGCTAATTAGGAAAAGTGGAATCACAAAAGCTGTGGGTTTCCCCCCATCTCTCATTTCCCCTGAGCTGGTCATGGCCTATCGGCAGGCCTATGAAACCAAGACAAGGACCATTGTCGACAGAGATGGTAATATTCTAGCGGATATGTCAGCTGAAGGCATTACAAAGACCTTCCACATTCCCACTTTTGAAGAAATGGAAACAGCCACCATAGCAGAATGTAAGGCAGCATGGGACGACAACTTAATGGGCTACAAAAGATTGATAAATCAACATTGACTCAAGGAAAAAAGGGGCAGTGTTGCAAAGGTCCCGTATGAGCTCTTCCGCAGTGATTTCCACGAAGACTACCATGACTTGGTCACCATGATGAGTCGGGTAATGGACCTGCCTACCACTGCGTTCTTCCAGGAATGGATGGTTTACTTTGTTGAGAAGATCCTCCGCGGAAACAAGGATGTCACCACAAAGGCCTCATTCTACTGGGGAGGCATAATAAGTGACTGCTTCCATGAGCAATTCATAAATGTGAAGAAAAGCTCCAAGTTCTACATGACCTCCTATTTGGTCTACTCCTTGGCGGACCAAAGATAGTATAGTGGATTTTTTATGGCCCCCGATGAGGAACCAGGATGAAAATTGAAAGTCTATGACAGACATCCCCAACTCCAATTCATAAATTTTAAGGAGTACTGTAGGGTCAATGATGCCTTCATTGGCCATGTCGTCCGACTACTTGGAGAGGATTTTGAGAAGAGAGTCTCTCACAGTGCGCGGGTGTTCCTAAAGCAGTATGCCTTCTTGTTCCTTTAGTTCCCTAAGTTTACCTACATTCGTGCCTAGGGTTTCACTGAAAGACCGAACAGACTGCCCCGGTACCCCAACGACCGGATCATCCTATTGGAACTTTCCTGACAGCTCCAACACATACAGTCAGTCTTCAGCGACAAACACTTGGCAGGAATCTCCTATCCCTTGACCCTTGGTCGAGGCATGTACAAACTGCAAACTTCCCAGTATGCTAGGAATTCAGAGAAGGAGCTAGTGGAATACCACTACCAATTACACACTCCTCACCCACAGATGGACCCATACAGGCATGTAAGGAAGAAATTAGGGCCAGAATACGCCCATTTACACAATGTCGAGGATTTTTGGGCAAATTTTCAAGATGACAAGGAGGTGCGTGCTAGGCACTATATGAGGATGACTGCATACTTCATAAGGAGGGTGCAACTATTCCCTATACCAGATCAAGTAGAAGAGGATGAAGACACCGTCATGGATCCCCGGTATAATGTAGTCGCTAATTTTTGGCTAGCCACAATCGACTGGGACGAACAAGAGGTCAATGACCTTGACATCATGACCAAACCCATCGTGGCTCGAACCTAAGAATGGGTTAAAGGACATGTGAGCTGGCTAAAGCAACAAGGGGTGGTCCTGACATACGAGGGACTAAAGAGTGAGTCCAGTGCCTCTGAGGATGTCACCGCTACAACTTCAATGGGCGGGACATCCAAATCTCCTCTGATTACCAGGTCCAAGAAGAGAAAAGAAACAAAAATGGAGCAGTCTCTAGATCCCAAAGTATACACAATGAAGGACCAGGGAGGATCACCTTCTAAAAGGCTCAAGCAAATAGGAGGCACTACGGAGCAACCCGTAATCCAAGAGGAAGAAGCAAAAGATACAGATCAATTAAAACCTCTTTCAGCTCTCCCTGTTTCAACTGCCCCATTATCTACCTCCCTAACCATGGTCGCCACATCCCCGCCAATAGTGGACATCTCAGTCCATCTTACCCCTTCACCTCCGACCGAGCCTATAATAGTGATCGAATCTTCCTTTTCCATGACTACTCCTCCTTCCTCTGCTGCCATGTCACCTACCACTTCGCTCCCTTTAGCTACGGTGATGGCAACAATACCTGCTTCCGCCTTGCTTGAGGCCTTCTCGAAGCATATTCAGAATCTCCCTTCCGAGCTCTCCTAGATCCTTATGGACCCCACTCTTCAGGCGGTCCTAGCACAAGTCCTCGCTACTGCTAAACCTTCACAGCCCTCGACAAAACCACTAGCTATGAAAGCCACCATGTTAATCTCCGAGGAGTGGAAGAGGCGGGAGCAAGAAGCCTCAAAGTCATTTGAGGAGGAAGCCGAGGAATACCATGAGCACCCAGAGTATGAGCATTGGATAATTGACAAGGTAGCTTATGAAGAGGAAGGAACAAGCTCCTCTGAGAGAAAGGATGAGAAGGGGGATGACGGTGGTAGGATCATCATACAGACATTTAATGACGATCTTGAAGAAGAGATGGCCCGAAAGCTAAAGCATGATGAAAAAGAGGCAGAAAGCTCACCTCTTAGAGAAGAGGAAGAGGGCGACAAGACAACATAGATCGTGAAAGACCCTGCAGGGGAAAATAAAATGGAGATTGTGCTGCCTCCCACAGGAGAAAGAGACAAAGAAGAAGACCAGCCCGAGGGGTACATGCACAAAGACGAACAGATTGAAAACATAAAGGAAAAGGACACTGGGGAAGAAAAGAGTCCCTGAGGGCAGTTGATTACCAAGCCTCCTGTCAAGCGCCTCACATTTGTCTTGGATTCTGATGAGGAGGAGGGAGACAACACCAAGGTAAAAGGTGCACAAACGGAGGACCAAACATAAAAGAGTGAGGGCAACCAAGAGCCAACAAAATAAGAATCTACCATGCCCGAGTGGTTGGGAAAGTAGCTTGAGAAGAAGACTCTCGCTCTTAAGGATCCCAGAGCAAGGCTAGAAGCTATCCTAGCCCGAGCACAAAGCTCAACCAGGAGGGAGAAAAGGCCTAAGGTGAGATCCAAAATAACGATGGATGCTTCCGGGTCCCGAATCGCATAAATACCAACGCTCATGGTAGGCCAGGCTGGCGTAAGCTACAATATTTCCACCATCGACTTGGGGACTGCTACTAGAAAGATGAAAGAACTTGGACAAGACTACAGAGAGCTGGTTCTGGAAGGTCCTATACGTCAGTAACATGGGTATTAGCTAGGCTGTTTGAACATCCAACAAGTTCTTAGATCTGCAGCAATCTCTGGAGAGCACAAAGAAGCTCTGTACTGAATTCCCAACAACATATGACTCTGCCTATCCAAAGATTGAGGCCATCCTGCAGTTACCAAAAGCCACATTGGAAAAGGAGCTTTCAGTCAAAAGAGACGATCACTGGCTGATGGATGTGTGGAGGTGAGATTTTGACAACAAGAAGGAAAGGTTGGAGCAAATAATGAGTAAGGTGGATCCAGACATCAAATGGTCAAGGAAATCATGGCGGAATGCGCTCGATATCTTAAGCTGATGACTGAGTACGACATGCCCACGGTACAGATGGACCCCGAGAAAATAAAACCTTACTTTCAGAAGAAGATGGAGGATGGGATGTCTGGTGAGATAACAGTGGAATTCATGAGTTTTTTTTCCCGTGCCTTCAACCAATCAGAGCTATTTAGAGATGAAGGTGTAAAGTATGATGAGGACTAGAAGAAGCTTGAAGATAATGCAAAAGAATGGAGCTACCAAATGCTGCGGTATGAGATCATTGAGGTAGACAAGCTCCAGCTGGTTATTCTAAAATTCATGAAATATATAGCTTCAAAGAAGTAAGAAGACAACCCTACTATCAATAAGGAGCTCCCAAATGAATAGCTACAACAAAAGAGAAATCAACAAAAGACAAAAATGTTACAGTGCCAGCACTAAATGACAAAATAGGGAAGGAGACAAAATGTAATTTTAAATTGTAATATATTGGGGGTGGGTGAAACCCTAGTTTGTAATGAATCTTGGCCACACAATGAGAATTAATCTTGGCCATTCATTTAACTTTTTGGGCACTATAAATAGGGATCTCCTCTCATTTGCAAAAGGGAGTTGAGTTGTTGTAAAGACATGCTGCTGAAATTTTAATGAAAATACATTGAATTGGTACATTTTATGATTTATTCACATGTTTCATGGTTCAACCTCCATTGTTAGATGCTCTACTTAGATTTATATTGCTGTTCTAGTTAGCTATATTCTTGCTTTGATAGATTTTAGAAATGCTGTTCCGTGGTTGTGAAAATTCCTACTGTGTAGATGCCTTCTTAGTCCATACTTTTTGTTGTTTGCTGCTGGTAGATAGCTGTGTAAAGTTAGTCTAGGCTTAAATTCAAAGCTGCTCCACACTTTTATCTTTGTTCATGCACACATATGGTGAATGAAAGGTGAAATATTTGCAGACTTTAGAAGATAGCACAAATTTCATGAGACTATGAGATTTCTGGTTAAGTGAAATCTTGTTTTAAGGAAGCTGTCCATTGTAGGAACTCCATGATTACTATTCACAATTAGTTGTAGGTCCAAGAACCCTCCATCTTCCTTGCTCTTTTCCCATTTTTTTAGAAATAGCCTATACCAAGGTTCATCGCACATTATAAAGCTAAACTTGAAGAAACATCGAAGTTTTGGATCACTGCCCAAACCTACAACAAAGTGAAACTCGACCTCCATCTGAGAAACTTCAGATTTGAAGATCTACCTCACATCTAGCTACGTAAGTCCACCCCGTGATTACCAACAAAATCACATCAAAATCAACTGAGGAGTTCCATGCAAGTCATGACTTGACACCCGAGAGACCTTGGGGAGATCTTCAGCAACTTGCCGTTGGAGATTTCCTTTCAAGAGAGGTAGTGCACCTGTGTACTTCCTGTGTTGAGAAAATGTACAAAACACCCATCAACAATAAGGTTTTGAAAAGTGAAGCTGAAGGGTTCTAAAACTTTTTTGCTGTTTGCAAACTCTGTCCTACGAAGTGGCCTCCTGCTTGAGTTGATATTTTGCAACTGGATGATTTCCAAGACAAAAGGATTGTTGATTTCCATTCTCCTTACATTTATGTACTCCTTGGTCTAATTTCAAAGCCTCATGATCAGATTTTCCATTTTTTCAAGATCAAAAGCAAATGTAGTTTGCTCTATTTTCACACTTGCATTTTTAGAACTTTTCAAGGTGGCCAACTTTGATCCTCAATATCTTGTGATGAATGATGATTCAAGGAAATACCTCTTGCACACATACTCTGTGTATCCAAATAACCTAGTGTGTCTAGTGGAAGCTTCCCAGAAGATGATTTGATATTTTTTCAAAGTGGCTACTTGGTGAGTTTTAATTGGTTTTGAATAGGTATAGTTGTAGAAAATTCTAAGTAGGCCACTTTGACATTAAATATATTTCACCTTGTGATCCCTTTTTTTGAACTGTGTTTACACACCTGTTCAATTTCACACCTCCAGGATAAGTTTTGATGTGTTATTTAATTACTTTCTGATAGCGACATGGCCAAAATTGGTGTTTCAAAAGGTTTAAAATTTTACAAATATAAGGACAACCAATTTTTTTTTTTGGTTTGAAACATCTATAGCTCTATTTTCATAAAAAGCGAAGGTCATTTGGTACACTATTTTAATGTATTTTGGGTGTGGCGAGCACGTCTCGAGGGCCATTTTACAAAGGAGGTACTTGAATTTTAAGGGTTGGGAAAAAATTGAGGGAATGGGTTTTCTTTAAACAATTGATGATACCCCTACACAAATTTTTGCGGCTCTAGGTGTCTCGGTTTTCTCGCAATGAATTTTCTCCAAATGGGCTGCAAGCGTAATTAGAAGTCACAATTTTTATAATGTTTCAAATGCTCATATTTAAATTTTTTTGAATATTTTAAATATTGTGCAAATACAAAGGGACATTTTGGGAAAACTTAAAATGCATCTTCAAATGTTTTGGAGGACAATCAAGTTTAATTCTTACTTCTAATTGGCTCAAATATGACTTTCATGACTTTCATAGTAGCACGGAAAACTCATTGCTCAATTTTCCTTTTTCATTCTATTTCAAAATAATTTTGATGTGAGGAAAGATCATTGAAATTGTAGAGGTCTCCAACTTGAAACACATGGATGTGTGCTAAAAATCTCAAACAAGCAACATAAAAATTGAAGAATGCGATAAGTTGCAGTAAATAGAGGAGGTTTGGAGTCAATGACAAATAGAGAAGAGGCAACGTGGACTAATCCCTGTTAGCCCATGAGAGGTTGAGATGACACCAACAAGAGTAGGGGGGAAGCGAGAGATTGAGAATGAAATGGAGTATGCCCGCCAGCCTGTGCAAGTTATTACTGCCATCACCAAACAACAACAGGGAAGCGGGCATTGGTTGGAGAGCAAATGGTGGGCTAAGTAATATTTTTTTAAAGTTTTTTTAACTTTTAAAAATATTTTCCGATTGTAATATTTTAAAAGCTCCCCATTTTAAATGTAAAATTCCAATGTGGTGTGCAAAAGTAAAAGGGGGGGCACGGGTAATAGTTTTATAAAGTGAATAATATATTCACTGTTTGAGATGCTTTCTTTGCTGGGAGGAGTTTTTCATGTAGAACCAGTTTTCACACAGCAGGGTGAAAAATGAAAGTGGAGATAAAATATTTTGCAAACAAGGATATTTTCAACTTTAGAATAAAGAGGAATGATGACTCTTCAAGATGGAGAATATTTTTCTGTTGCAGGCAGGGCAAATGCAAGAAGTGTGAATCAGAGTACAGATTAGGGCTTTCTCTTCAGGCGGTGGGCAATTATTCATCAACGAACTTGAGTGTGCCAAGTTTCTTCTTTTGATGTGCATTTAGGGTTTCTTTCTCCTTAAGTGCAAACTTCTAATTCATTGTAAGGAGTTGGCTATTTTGTAATTAGTCACAAAGAATACTGTAATGTGAATACAAAACATTTCAAGATTTTGTTTTAGGTTGGAGTCTGTCAATACATTTGTATTTATCTGATAGCAATACTTGCAAATTAATACAGAATGGTGAACATTCAGAACCATTTTCTCTCCTATGTATTTATTTTATGAGTTATGAATAAATATAATCAATGATTGTTTTGTTCATCTGCAATGGTTTCTAGTGTGTGTGTGGTTTTTTTCTTGCTCCTTAATTCAAGGAATTAATATAAATGCTTAAATAGAGCTGTACATTCATGTGAATTAAGTGCTAGGATCCTTATAAGAAGTTGTGATTGAGAATAAAATGTTGGTGTACTGTAATGCAGTAATATCAAAGCTTAGATGATGTTGTGTATTAAAATTTTATCAGGTTGTATAGGTGTTGAATTTGACTCCATTCCAAGGATGAGGGCTTGATCTAAGTGTGTTATTCATGTTACATTTAGTTGATTAATTCAACAAAAAATCACAAATTTAAATCAAATCAAATATCAATCTTAGTTTGTTTGTGTGTGGAATTTAATGTTATACATCTCTCATGTTTGAGTTAAACACTGCCATGAAGGTCAGCCAAACCTTTAGGGTGTTGTGTCTTTCAAACAATTAAAGGAGAAACATCTGTTTACACTGTATTTGATACTTTGGCACACAAGTATCTCTAGGTATACTATAGGGATCACCCTCCCAGGTTTAACAGAGCCTGAAGTGTAGAAGATTTCAGTCTTTGACTGAATCTTGTTCGTTGGTCAAATCCATCTCTAAGTCTGAATATTCGAAAGTGGATATTCTATAGGGCTCACTGCATTTATTTATTTGGGAACCAATAGATTGGTGACTCCACTGGGGAGAACTTTGGAATTTGGTTGCAAACTATCTTGTCAAAGAGTCATTAAAATTTTGAAATATTATTTGTAATCAAAGGTTGGAAATTGTGGAGTCTTATTTGCCCATCCAAGTCACCAATAGATTGGCGACTCTACTGGGGAGCATCAGATGAAAATCCATTTGGAAAGAGTCAAAAAGAATGAATGACTGGTTCAAATGTTGAAGAAGTTTCAGATTTGGAAATTGATTTGTAGCGGCCCCAAATTCAAAATACTGTGAAGAGACTCTACTAGGAGAACTTAGAGAATTTATTTACATTGTTGAAGATATCCTTGCTTCAAAGGTTTTCCTCTTATTGAAGAGGTGGCCACTCTGCTCCACAATTTATGCACATGAAGGGCTGCTATTTGTTATTGTGACCTAAAAATGTTTTATTCAAAGTTGCAGCAGCTAGAGATGTGAAGGTACATGACCTTCTATGTATATTTTCATTTTTTGGCCCAGTCATATTAAATGCAATTGTTGTTCCATTTAAAGTGTTTGTCTAAGTATTCACAAATTTTCTAGTATGGGTGGTTATAATGAATTTGTATATCCTTGGTATTTCTATCCATTTGCATTATCATATGTTTCAAGCCCTGGATACCATCATATTAGCAATTATCCTAGTGATCCTTCATATTGTCATGCTTTTGATTATGCACAATTAGTTAGACCTAGATTTGTATACATCTATGGATTACCAAAGGGAAATAACCATGCCATTAGAAACCTTAATGCATATTGTCAAGAAGCTTAAGAAGTATGATAATCCTCAAAAAATTGACACCACAAAGTGCATGAACCCAAGTGTGAACAAGCCTAGGTTTAGCTAAGAATGGAAAGCTATATTTAAAAAGAAAATTGAAGAGTTGAACAAAAGGCACCTGATGGATATACAAGCCTAGTCAAGAGATAGTCATACTAGATCTAATAGGAAAATTGCTGCACCTTTTGTCAATTCTTTTGATCCATTGTATGGCCAATTAGACTAGTCATGGATTGATTACAAGGTTAAAAGTATGCCAAGCCGAGTCTATAAGAAGATACCTAGATTTAATGGATACAATGTGTGTGAAGGAGATGCACATGTCCAAAGTTTATATAGCTTCATGGTGAAACATTCATTTGGAGATCAGGATATGTGGATGATATTTTTTTCCAGATCTCTTGAAGCTAGAGCTAGGGATTGGTACTTAAGTTTTCCTGAGAAGTCCTTTTCCGGATGGAATAAACTAATGGATTCTTATAGAAAATAATTTACAAGAGAACCTTCTTTCCTTGTCACAAAGTTAAAGTAGATTAAAAAACAAGATGAAGAGTCAAACATTGCTTTTAGTCATAGATTTGTTGTTGCTCTTTCACTAATCCCTAAAAATTCCAGACCTAGTACCTTAGATTGCATTCATACGTACTTTGAAGATTTTGAGGAGGGATCTAGTGCATTGTTAAAGGATTTTAGAATATTGAGTATGAAAATGGCTTACACATGTTTAGATAATATGGAAAAAATGAGGAATGAATATGTGAAAAGTATGCTGTCTTCAATTGTGGATAAACATGCTAATGAAGTTAGTAGTTGTGAGAATACAAAAGTTTTAAATATAGACAAGTGCATGCTTGAGAAGGTAGAAGTTAAGAGTGATGCAAAGTCTACCATTGATGTTCATGACAGTGAAAATGTTTGTCTCTATCCTCAAGAGGATGTAAATGACCAACTCAATGATGACACCCAATCCAATGTTGAAATGCAGAAAGATGTAGATTGTTGTCATGAAAACCCAAAAGTAAGCAAGAATGAACAAATGGACATCATGTCCTCTATGAAATATTGTGACCATGATTTTGACAAGGTTGTTAACAGTTCAATCTCTTATGATTGGGAAAACCTAGTTTATGATCAGCCCATTGAGTTTTTAGATCTTGATGATGGTGATATCATGGTATACCCTAATTTACAACTTGGTAATGCATGTAGTTCTAGTGGAAGTTAAGAAGAGGAAGTGGTTGAAAGAATGGATCATAAAAATGGTCTATTAAGCAACGAACAAATTTTAAATCTATTGACCACTGAATATAAAAAATGTACACATGAGAATAACCCTCAGTTGCTGTGTGTTGCCCATATTGATTTTGACAGTGATGATAAGCTTTACTATGCAAGATATGAATCATGTGTATTTGATCTTCCTTCCATTTATGAACCAGTTGGTCGACATGATGGTGATTTGGATAAATGCAAACAACCATTTGATTGTAATGATGTATTGTATGATGAGTGTGAAAGTGTGCAGGCTGATGCAAGTTCATAAACTTGTTTTGCTAAGTTAGCAACAATAGATAACCATGAGGTTTACATATCCAATGAGCCAAGTCTTGAGAATTTTAATGAAGATTTGGACACGTGTCTATCTTCTGACTTAGATGAGCCTAGTTATGAGTTTTTTCATGTGGATATGGATGCTGATTTCAAAGTAAAATTAGATTATATTTTTGAACTAGAATTGCTCACTTTTGAACAAGATTTGGATGTTGAAGATGTTGACATGTTAGGTTCAAGGGATAACAAAGTGAGCAAGAATAAGGATAAGTTAGATATTCTTGATGTTTCTTTATACCAACATGTTGGGGCACAGTTACAGTGTATGCCAATGTATGAGTGTATCTCTTTACATACACTCGGAGATAGTTTGCATGATATACATAATATTTTGATTAGTTCTTATGATTGTTTCACCTTTTACATGCAAAATAATAATGAGATTGAGCTTGATATTACCAACCATGTGGCAGAATATGAGTGCTACTTTTTTCAACTAGATGAAGTTTTTGTAAAGTGTGGGAATGTGCAAAACATTGAGGAATGTTGTTTTCAGCTTGACAATGATTTATATGAGAAATATCATAAGTTGTTTCCACATGATAATAAGTGTTTTAAGAGTATTCCTAATTTTTCAGATGCATGGTAATTGTGAATATGTTGATAATGTATATAATGGGATGTTGGGAGATGCCAACATGTTTAATCAGGCAGATTGCGGTGGTATTTTTATATTGGCTTCAGTGAAGTGTGATGAGAACTTTGTCTATGACAAAGGTAAGAAGAAACCTACAGTTTTTGGTGGCCTTGAGCCATCAGATATGGTTTGACTTTTCAAACCAAAGCATTAGGGGGAAGAGATGACCTTTTGACTCTGTCACCCAATGAAGTAGACATCCGATCTGCTTCTCCAGAGAATTTGAATCCTTGCTATGCCCATAAGGGGCATACATCCCCAGTTGGAGCCATTGTTGGCACCTTCAAAATTTCAAATTTGAAGTGCCCATATTGAAATTTTTTCCTTTGCACACTCAAAAGTGCACTTGAAAAAATCTGCTCAAGTGACCTACTTTGGAGGGTCACAATTTGAAGCCAATTGATTTTCTTCCCAAACCCCTTGGTGGACCTATTTACTTGGAATATGTGAACATGCATGCCATTTTTCAGCTTCCCATGATGAGTTTTGATAAGGTTTTGAAAAACGAAGTTGAAGGGTTCTAAAACTTTTTTGCTATTTGCAAACTCTTTGTCTTGCGAAGTGGCCTCCTGTTTGAGTTGATATTTTGCAACTGGATGATTTCCAAGACAAAAGGATTGTTTCTCTCCATTATCCTTACATTCATGTACTCCTTGGTCTGATTTCAAAGCCTCATGATCAGATTTGCTATTTTTTTAAGATTAAAAGCTAATGTAGTTTGCTCTGTTTTCACACTTGCATTTTTAGAACTTTTCAAGGTGGTCAACTTTGATCCTCAATATTTTGTGATGAATGATGATTCAAGGAAATACCTCTTTCACAAATACTCAATGTATCCAAATAACCTAGTGTGTCTAGTGGTAGCTTCCCAGAAGATGATTTGATATTTTTTTAAAGTGGCAACTTGGCGAGTTTTAATTGGTTTTGAACAGGTACAGTTGCAGAATAGTCTGAGTAGGCCACTTTGACATTAAATATATTTCACCTCGTGATCTATTTTGCTGAGCCATTTGTTTCATTGTATTCTTGGGTCAAATGTATACACGCTTGTTCAATTTTGTGCCTCCAGGATAAGTTCTGATGGGTTATTTAATTACTTTCTAATCGCGACATGGCCAAAATTGGTGTTTCAAAAGGTTTCAAATTTTGCAAATCTAAGGAAAACCCATTTCTTCTTTTGGTTTGAAACATCTACAACTCCATTTCCATAAAAAATGGAGGTCATTTGATACATTATTTTAATGTATTTCGGGTGTGGTGAACACGTCCCAAGGGCCAGTTTACAAAGGAGGTACTTGAATTTTAAGAACTGGGAAAAATTTGAGGAAATGGGTTTTCTCTAAACAGTTGATGATGTGCCTACACAAATTTTTGCGGCTCTAGGTGTCCCGGTTTGCTCGTAGGGAATTTTCTCCAAATGGGCTTCAGGCGTAATTAGAAGTCACAATTTTTATAATGTTTCAAAAGTTCATATTTAAAATATTTTAAATATTTTAAATATTGTGAAAATACAAAGGGACATTTAGGGAAAACATAAAATACATCTTCAAATGTCTTGGAGGACAATCAAGTTTAATTCTTGCTTCTGATTGGCTCAAATACAACTTTAACGGTTTTCACAGTAGCACAAAAAACTCATTGGCTATTTTGATTTGCCTTTTTCATTCTATTTCAGCATAATTTTGATGTGAGGAAAGATTATTGAAATTGTAGAGGTCTCCAACTTCAAATGCATGGATGTGCTACTAAAAAGCTCAAACAAGCAATAGAAAGATTGAAGAATGCAAAAAGTTGTAGTAAACATTGGAGGTTTGGAGTCAACGACAAATAGAGAAGGGGCAATGTGAACTAATCCCCATTAGCCCATGAGAGGTTGAGATGACGCCAACAAGAGCAGTGGGGAAGCGGGAGATTGAGAATGAAATGGAGTATGCCCACCAGCTCATGCAAGTTATTGTTGTCGTCACCAAACAACAACGGGGAGGTGGGCATTGGTTGGAAAACAAATGGTGGGCCAAGTAATATTTTTTTAAAGTTTTTTTAACTTTTTAAAATATTTTTCGAGTGTAATATTTTAAAAGCTCCCCATTTTAAATGTAAAATTCCAATGTGTTTAGCAAAAGTAAAAGGGGGGCACGAGTAATAGTTTTATAAAGTGAATAATATATTCACTATTTGAGATGCTTTCTTTGCTAGGAGGAGTTTTTCATGCAAAACCAATTTTCACACAACAGGGTGAAAAATGAAAGTGGAGATAAAATATTTTGCAAACAAGGATATTTTCAACTTCAGAATAAAGAAGAATGATGACTCTTCATGGTGGAGAATATTTTTCTGTTGCAAGCAGGACAAATGCAAGAAGCATGAATCAGAGTACAAATTAGGAATTTCTCTTTAGGCAGTAGGTAGTTATTCATCAACGAACTTGAGTGTGCCAAGTGTCTTCTTTTGATGTGCATTTAGGGTTTCTTTCTCCTTAAGTGCAAACTTCTAATTCATTGTAAGGAGTTTGCTGTTTTGTAATTAGTCACAAAGAATATTGTAATGTGAATAGAAAACATTTCAAGGTTTTGTTTTAGGTTGGAGTCTTTCAATACATTTGTATTTTTCTAATAGCAATACTGGAAAATTAATACAGAATGGTGAACATTCAAAACCATTTTCTCTCCTATGTGCTTGTTTTATGAGTTATGAATAAATATAATCAATGATTTTTTTGTTCATCTGCAATGGTTTCTAGTGGGTGTGTGGTTTTTTTCTTGCTCATTAATTCAAGGAATTAATATAAATGCTTGAATGAAGCTGTAGATTCATGTGAATTAAGTGCTAGGATTTTTATAAGTTGTGGTTGAGAATAAAATGTTGGTGTATTGTAATGCAATAATGTCAAAGCTTAGATGATGTTGTATATTAAAATGTTATTAGGTTGTATAGGTGTTGAAGTTGACTCTGTTCCAAGGATGAGGCACTGATCTAAGTGTGCTATTCATTTTACATTTAGTTGATTAATTAAATATCAAATCACAAATTTAAATCAAATCAAATATCAATCTCAGTTTGTTTGTGTGTGGAATTTAATGTTATACATCTCTCATGTTTGAATTAAACACTACCATGAAGGTTAGCCAAACCTTTAGGGTGTTGTGTCTTTCAAAAAATTAAAGGAAAAACATCTGTTTACACTATATTTGATACTTTGGCACACAAGTATCTCTAGGTATACTGTAGGGATCACCCTCCTAGGTTTAAGAGAGCCTAAAGTGTAGGAGATTTTAGTCTTTGACTGAATCTTGTTTGTTGGCCAAATCCATCTCCAAGTCTGAATATTAGAAAGTGGCTATTCTTTAGGGCTCATTGCATCTATTGATTTGGGAACCAATAGAATGAATCAAAATGTTCTATCATTTCCCAGTCAGGACTATACATGCAATAGATTTGGTCATAACACTATTAAATTTAGAAATCAGGTCGTAGTGTCATAAAATTTCACCATGGGGATAATTTCACATTTGTGTATTTGGTACCACATTTATTATGCCTAGACACATTTATTACAAGAACCTTATGGGTCCAAGTTTCATAATTTCAATGCCACAAGGACCAATGATGAAGCAACAACATTTTTCCACCCCATTTCTTGGAAAACGCTAAGCTAGACACTCGAACAATGTACAAATGTCTGCAAGGTGTGATAGCATCCATGCAATTTCTTGAGTTTGAAATGGGAATCTCAAAATATTAACTCACAATACATGTCCCTGTAGTTAGAATTCTGAGTGTAACAACTCCTCCCACCTCATGCATTAACAAAACTCTCTCTTTGCTCTCATTTTTGGGATTCTATCATTTTGAAACTTCAATCTTTCAATCTTAATCTATTCTCTTCTTCTCTTCTCAATTTTTCTTCCATGGAAAGGCTTTTCTGGAGTGAGCTCTCTCTAATAGCTAAATCTCTCTTGGAAGCATTCAATAGTGCATCAGTGTAGTCGAGAGGGGACTACAAACTGTTGGTAACACTCTCTTGCATCTTGTCTATTTATGAATAGATAAATCATTCATTTTGATATCTTGTGATACAAGTTCTCCTCCTTGAGTGGGGATTGCTTTTATTACTTTGTACTTGTTTAAATTTTCCTCTTTTTCTATCTATTTGTCTATTCATGGAGGTGGGAACACCAAAATGGGAGTTTGACTACGAAAATCCCCAAAATAGCCCCAACATTTTCCATCATTTGTCTTGTGTGTAGGTTGTCCAAGTGAAGCTTAGAGGAATGTGAGACCCTTTGTAAGTTGATCCTTCACTCTCCTTAGAGTTTTCTAACATTTACTACTTTTCGTTAATCCGTTTAGTTACACGAACCTCATATCTGAATATGTTAGTAGGATTTTTGCATTTCTATCTAGAGGTTTAGCTCTTTGTCCCTATAGGATTCCAATGCACCTCTAGGACTATAGTGCATCACATTGGTGTCCTGATCATGTGTTGTCATATTTTACTCAAGAGCTACCCCTTATGTGATTGATATCTACTAATTTTTCTCTTTCAGTCTCTAAAATAGTCTATCTGAAAGTTACTCTTGATATTTTGTTCTTTGCAACTTTTTCATTCTACCTTCTATTTTGATTAAGCTAAGTTGAGGTATTTCAGGGCAGTCGACTCCTTGGGATTCTCTTGGAAAGCAAGAGACTCGTGAGTAGCAGATCCCCGTTCTCTATATTTTGGTGAACCTAATGTGAAACATGTCTGATCTTTTTCTGCAATGTTTAAATGTTTATGATAACGCTTTCTCTAAGGAAGATTTTAATATGTTGGACGATGCTCTGGAAGATTTCTTAGAAGCATCTTCCCCTATTTGTAGATCTGCTAAACAAACTTCTTCTTCAAAAACATCTAATTCCTCTTCACAAGCTAAGAAGTTGGTGAACATTGTGGTAGTCATCGTGGTCTCCCCAAGGCCTAAGAGACCTATTGTTTACTTGACTCTAGCTAGCCCCTTCCCTAAGAATATTGATTCTATCTATGGGGCCCCATATTATAATGACTTGATGGATCTACATACAAGGTTTGTAAGAGCTATAAAATCTACTACTTACAATATCGTAGGGCATACATGCAACATTAGAAGAAATCAACAGAACTTGAATCAATAGTCTTATGTTCCTACACATCGACCTACTCAAGTTCCTGCTTCTTTACTACCTTCTCAACCAAGTCTTCCTGCAACTCCTAAACCCATGACTAAAGTGCCTGGAGACTATGATCTTGTCGAGCAGCTTCATGCTACTTTGGCTAAGATCTCACTTTGGGATTTTCTTTAGACCGCTCTGATTTACCAATGTATGCTTTAGGAAGCCTTGCAAAAGATTCTCTTTCCTGCCTTCACTAGGTTGGAAATGTTGCAAATAGGAGCAAGTTTGGTGTTGTCATTAATGTTGTCATTGATGTCAACACAGTTCACTATGTTGAAAATTGTGCATGTATATTTTAGATGTTGTTGAGATGTTGTGAGTACATGGAACTATCCTTATGATGTTGCAGATGTGTTGAAATGATGAGTTTCCAAGTGCTTTTGAGAAAATTAATAAAGAATGAAGTCAAAGTTATGTGTGTTTAGGATGTGCTCCGGTATGTGCTACGTATTTCTCCCATGTTGATCCTATGCTTGTGTGGATCTGAAGGGTTGTTGTTGATGGTATGTGTTGATGTGCCAAATGGCACATCGACATTGCAAGCAGAATATTGCTACTCTGCTTCTCCTGAAAGAGAAAGGCAACACATGGATGCCTTAGCTCCCAAGGTCTTGGTAGTTGGGTCTCAACTGTGCTGATGTCCCTCAGTGGTCAATGTAACAATAATATTCAAGGGGCCTGCTGGTGTGAGCTTTTGGACTGTTGTGAGAGCAAACATAAACTTAAAACCTATTCTAACCAGGGTTTTAAAGAAATGTAAAAAGATGTATCAGGGCTTTAGAACAAAAAATAATGACACTTCATCCGAATTAACCATACCTGTCACCTTCCAAGGAATTCCTAACTACAACTACAGAACATAATTAACTTGTGACTAACACACAACTTCATCCATTCACAGTGCTGATTTCAACATTAGATTGCAAGTTACCATTCAAACAAAACAGAAAAAAACAAACTTCAATCCATGAAAGCTTTCAAATCAAATGATCAACTCAAGACTAACACCATTCTGAAACACAACATGAAGTAGATTAAGATCTGGTTGCTTCTACTGTTCATAAAACAGATAAACAACAATTACAAAGCTGGCATAATCACCAGTATACAAAAAATCTATGACTC